>JBBPLE010000339.1:19910-36913 GCA_038089675.1 Boletales sp. KT-2023b | reverse complement strand
GTATTCGTGAATTCATGATACCTAATCGTAGATGGGAAGCGGCATAAGTCTGGTCAATCTGCAGTCAGCATAACGCACACCAATCGAAGCATCCAACGCACTTGTCTGCATTAAACAAAAAGTTTTCTGCGTTATCTTCGCCCTCCAAAAAGTGTGTCGGATGCAACACTTGGAGCAGACGAGTGTTAGCCACGGGTGGCAGCAAGAGCCCTCCACCTTACCTAGATGCCCACGCACGTGTTTCAGGAGACCCTCCATGTCTGCCCACTCTGCTTTGTCGAATGGCACGGGTCCCCGGACGCCCTTTCCCTTTTCCAGTTCCTTTTCTTGTATGTACTGTGCTTTGGGTACATTCGACCATTCGCTGTCCTTCTCGTCTTGGCCACGGGGCTCTTCGGGGCCTTCGGGGGTACTGCGTGGGTTTTCGTCGGATTCACTCGAAGGGGACGGTGTCCGAGAGGAACTAGACTTGGTCTAGCCCAAAAGGAGTCATTTAAGACACAAGCAAAGGGCAATTCAATACACTAACCATCTTCGTGAACCGTTCATGGTGGGCAACAAAGTGCTTGTATTGCTTCCAAGTAGCCACCGTATCGTCTGGGACCGCATGGAATACCTTGCGATAGATCTCCGTCTGCAAAACACTGTAGGTGGGGTTGTACGAAAATCAAAGAAATACCGACGTTGTATTCGGCACACCCAACCCAAACATCCTCCCAAAAATCATCCGAGATTGGGTCCTCGAAACCGTCTGGGTTGACGTGCGGAGCTGGCATCGAAGTCGATGACCTTCCTTTGTTTTCATGAAGATGTCTCTGTTTCCGCCAATGAGATCGTTTGTGTGATTTGCTCTTGTTCCCGGTCCAGTCACTATGATCCAATGTAGAGCGCGAAGACTCGTAAGCAGTCTTGGCTTCACCGTCCACCAGTTCCCAGCCAGCGGTATGTGCATCGAACAGTGTGTCAATGTTCGAAGCAGATGTTTGATCCTCGCGCGCGCTCGGCTGGTCAGTGTTGGTAGACGTGCTCGTTTCCAGAGGCGGCGGTTGCAGTTTGGGAACTGGAAATTCAATTCCAGGGACTGCTGCGTTGGTGAATCCGACTTGGTTTTCTTCATCAAGAGGGCATAGTGCATGGCCGTCCTGGGGCGATGGACCTTCTTTCTTTGCACCGGGATAAAATATTTTTGACAATGAATGAGCGACGGGGTGCTCAACAGCAAGAGCGTCTTGAGAGTCTAGTCAACAAGATGACTATCATGACAGAAAATTCATATACCTTGTTTGATCTCCTGTGTCATCGTGTGCAAAGCATCATGGAGTGGTCGTTCATGCCCGAACTCCACGACCTGACGGCCTGGCACTTGTCCCGCATTCGGATCCCACTGTTCTTGGGCTTGTTCGGGGAACGGGTCTTCTTCATGTATGACATGCTCTTCGTCCATCAACACGTCAACGTCAACTCCAATGTGCTCCCGCATAAGCCGAACCCGCAACGTGTGTGAAAATCGCCCCACTTTAAACGGACTTCCGGCCATTGTTCTGTACGCCAGTGGATCGGTTGAGAGGATGCAAAGAAAACATTGCCACAACATACCCCTCGATCATATCAGTATCTCGGATGACTGCGGCCAGCTCTGAGTCTCGATCGCCTCTCTGAGATCGTTCATTGATGTTTGCACTTCCAATGATTGCGAGCCTATCGTCAACGATACAAATTTTGCCATGAATATACACCTGGAACCGTCATCAACATGGTAAAATGAACAAGTATAAATAACTCGCAATTTCGGTGGTCAAGACCCCATCCCGCATCTTCGCCCAATTCCGCAATGAGAATACACGGATATAATCCTCGGGCTGGCGGAACATTAGAAAGAGAAGAGCAAGAGATCGTATAAACTGCATACTTCAACATCTTCTGCCCGCAGTCGTTCATAAATCGAGCATTCCCCTCGAAACAGAGACCGATTTTGGCAGTTAATAATGATTCGTATCTGTCAAATCACACGCTTAGTTTCTGGCATATACTACCCGTCAGGAAAACTCACCGCACTGGCATCGCTATGGTCAACCGGGAATGGAAACCCAGGAAATAGCGGTATGATGATACAACACTTCCATGGCGTTCCCTCTCGCTTGGCGCGAACAATCCGCCGAACGAGCGCATCGCCAATCCCGTTCTCAATTTCCACATCGTTGATTATAGTCCTTGGGGCTAGCATGAAGGCACTCTCTCAACTTTGCAATCTGAATACTCACGAAGAGATGAAAAATTGGTTTTCGATGTACACGAAATGCTCCGAGTTTTTTATTGCTGTTCAAGATCAAGCTCTTGGATAGCACAGACAGTTATGGCAGGCTTACCTTCCATGTATGCGTCTTGGATGGAGCGCTCTACTCGATTTGGTGTGCCAAGCGACCACGGCCCCGCCGACCGACACACTTGCATCTCGCAAGTTCCGGTGAGACCCATGACCTCCAAGTCTGCTACCCTGAATTCTGGTGGAGGTAGCAAGAAGGGCATGAGTCTCGTATGATTCTTGGAATGAAAGTTTGTATTAATCAAATATCTCGAATGTGGAGCATGGCTCACCTTGATGCGTAACAGCCAATTCCATCTGGCATTGCAAGGCGTTAATATATCAAACGGTCTAATTGAGCTTCAAGGTACCTTTCTACGAAATGACGAGCCAGATCGCGGGCTGGTTGGCCGACAACCTGCATACCGACATCATGCCTGTACATAGTTAGATTCGTCAACGTCTATCGCCATAAACCCGTACCAGGGCATCCTTGGAACTTTGGACCGATCGTACATGTCTTCTTCTGGTTTGTTGAGAGTGTGGAAGTCCAAGACCCTCGGATTACTGTAATCCTTTCCTGATACATTCATGGGAGCGGTGAGCGACCGGACCCAGCAATGTAAAATTACTGAAAACAGACCTGGCCATATTTCGGACTTGTCCAGCGATGGCTCCGGATCGTCCACAAGAACATGCTGCGGAGTATCCCATCTGAGGGTGTATGAATACTTTCTATTGCGTGAACAGTATGACGGACCTTCCGAAGCATAGATCTATCCCACCCATGAACGCGATAGTCTGATCAATTACACAAAGTTTCTCGTGCTGAAATAAGTAAATGATATCGGGGGCGTCAGATAGTGGCATATTCGCTCACATGAGCCCAATAGAATGTGCCTGTCTGAAAATGCGAAGGGGAACGTTGAATCATGATATTCTCGTGAAGAGAAGACAGTTTTTGTTTTGCATAGCTGATGTGAGTAGATGTCAGAGCATGACATAGGTCACATCGTATCGCTTACTTGCTATCTGTTGGTGTTGTGCGGCTGGACACTTCCTGACTGATCACCTATGAGTATATCGTGCATCCCTCAGTGTAGATACTCACTACAATATAACATAAATCTTGACGCCTTGTTTTGCTTTTCGCTCCAGAACTCTATCAAGCCGGTACTTGTCCTTGCTGGGTCGCCGTAGCTGCAGCTCTGTGGCAACATGTAAGCTGAAAAGACATGATTTCTGGGTGTCCCGCCATACCTGGCGAAAGCCACCAATCGTGGATATATATGGTTTCCTTTGCCATCGTCAGCGCTCTCGACAGATTCCACATGTAGTCGCGCTGTAGAGAACATCCGTTCACTCGCTATAGACAGTCAAAATGGATCAAGCGACCAACCCCATCCACAAGCCACTGTGCTGCTACGTTCATCCGGACGGGTGCAAAGCTGCCGAAACGATTTTTAGTGACAAATTGGCAGGTGTCCGCGGCCTTTTCCAGCGCGGTAATCCATTGCAACATCTGGCGCTAGGACATGGCAGTGTTGGTCACAAGGAGAACGCGCGGGACTAGGTACTCACTTCGTTCCTTGCAAACAATTTGAGCCGCATTTGTGAATTCTCAACATAGAATGTATGCTTTGAAACGTCTTGTGATCGCTTCTTTCGTTTTCGCTGCTCATTCTCTGTTGACGACTGTGCTTGCTGCTGGCTTTGCTCCTGTTCGTTTTGCACGGAGTGAGAGACTTCGAGTGGCCGAACATGCGTAGAGGGGTCCAGCATCGGGGAAGGAGACAAGTTGGATGCAACTGAGCTTCCAGAAGACACAGTGTCATGACGAATGTGCCCAGGTCGGCGATGTGAGTGATTCTCCTGGTTCTCACCATTGTCCATATCGGGTGTCGAGTGTTTGCCAATATGAAGAACTCTAGATAGCTTGCTAGTGATGGAACCCATGACCGAAGCACAGTCGCCATCTATCTGATTTAGAGGTACCATCACTTCGTGAGTACGTTCTGCAGTATGAAATTCCCTGTCCGCAGGCTCTGGACGAAGGAGATGGAGTCCTTTGCGATAGTAACTAAATGGGCGCAGGATCTTGAAATCCGAGTCCAGTAGAAAGACATCCAAAATGGTGATCTGTCACAGTGATGAGTAGGCGTGGGGCCGAAAAAAACACAACAAACATTTCCGGATTCCTCAAGAATGACCAGAAAACTTTCCCGTACAGCACACCACCTGGATTGCTTTCGATCCCTTCTGCTTGTAGCTTTGCGTCCAAGGCCAGGGTTGCTCCCAGGGGTCTCGAATCGCAGAAACCCCGCTTTATATTGGACTCCGCCCGATTGCGCAAGAGATATGAACAAGGCGCTGACTTCAAGGAAGCCTGAAAGTCTATTCGATGTGGGATGGAACATCTGACAGGTATCCAACATCATTTAGTTACACGAAACCTTGAGACTCGGGATTGCAGCAACGTACCACCGCGCGAATGAGTTTGATGAGATAGTTTTCCAAAGCTTCGCGTTGTGATAAAGCAAACTCAGCTTGACGCACTTGAGAGCTACCACCGCCCATCTTGAGAATATTGAGGTATGGCAGACCTTCATGGGCCGTGATTAGCATCATACAGAAGGCATCTATAGGGACATACTAGTTCGCGGAAACTCTGGAAGCTTGTCTTTGTGGGTGCTGAAGGCATTTGATATCGCGTAATGAGTATGCAAGGAGATAAAGTCTCGAAGTTGGCGATAAATAACCCATCGAGCAGCGCCATTTGCATATTCACATTCAATACGGAACACGGCCTTTTGTGAATGGGTGGGGTGCAGGCTATCGCTGATACGGATGCGGAGGCGGTGAAGTAAGACGGGGATCCGTCTGTGACCTTTGTCATCCCGCTCGAACCAAAGACCTAGCATCAAATTAGAAAGACCGCCAGTAATGAGTTCGTCGATAATGTTCACTTCCGGAGGCGTAACGGTGTGTGCGGTGGGCGCTGGAGGCGGCTGCCGGACGACGGCAGGAACCAACGCACGTAACTTGCCCCACTTTCCAGAGCCTGCAGAACGCTTTATTGATCTCGGAGGAGGATGAGACTGAGAGCGCTGGATTTCTGGCTGCGTCAGATCCTTGGAGGGCAAACCACCTGGTTCACCAAAGAAAACGGTGCTGGGTCGGGAAAGACCCCTGTCCTGTGCGGTTGGTTGTTCCGAGCCTTGAGGTTCCTCGCAGATAGCCGTAGGCCGTTCATCCATAAAAGACTCTAGCCACCTTGTGGAAGGCCGCGCTTCGTCCTGTCCCCTAGTGTCACGAGCCTTTCCCTTTCTGTCTATCGAGTCTCTGTCGATGCTTGAACGGACCAGCTCCAAGGCGCTGCGGAAGGTAGGCTGTCGCTGGTGAGTGCGGGGTTGCAGGGAGGGTGACTGAGGGCGTTCTGCAAAGTCGTTCCTGAACAGCTCGCCAATGTCCTGCTGGCCATCCACCTGGGGAAAGTGAGGGCCGATCGGAGAGCCGGAAGGTGTGAACTGATATGACAGAGATCGGGGAGGACCGGTCCGAGCAGAAGGTGTATCAGGGACCGAGGAAATAGGACGAGAGGCTCCGAGTCTGCTGGCAGTCGAGGTAGAAGATGTCGCTACATGCAAAGCAGGACGGTGATCATGAGCGGGGGTCCGAAAGGCGTCTTTGCTGGTCGAAGGTCGAGGTGTTTCGGTCTCGTTGACATCACGGTGTCTGGCAGCGAGCGCTGTAGCGACGACGTCGGAGAGCGTGAGAGGGCCATTATTGCTGGGATTGGACTTGGACTGGGTGGCCATGTGAAGAGAGCTTGGGAAAGATACGCAACTGACTCACCACCCCGCTCGGTTAGCACTCCCGAAATCGAACCAAGCCAAGGTCGCCGTATTTGTCCAGTTCACCATTTACGTTTATCAATTGAACTAATCTCAGAAAAGCCCAGGTGCATGGAAACCAATCGCAGCAGACTTTCTTATCTTAATCTTGGAACATCCAGCGCTATGACATCAATGGCAGTGCTACTGGCATCATCTATCTCCGGTCTAATCGGAGGAGGGCTGTTCTTTTCTGATGGGCCGTCGAGGCTATCCCGCGCCAATATTCTCGACGCTCAATCCCAACATGACCCTCAGTGCCTGCTGCTGGAGTGGCTTTCAACACACTGGCTCCCCTCAAGGGCGCATCGAACAACTCGGTGGACTTGACACCTACATCTCCGAACCGCCAACAGACGTAGGATCCGGTCCACACAAGAAGGTCCTTCTCTTCCTCGCAGACGCCTATGGGCCACTGTTCATCAACAACAAGTTACTTCAGGACCACTTTGCCTCGCGAGGTATGTCCGTTGCTGTGTTACATGCCATCGCTGACGGGAGGAATGCAGGATTCGTCGTCCTTGGACCAGATTATTTCTTCGGGATCCCCGTCCAAGACCTGCCACCAGATCGTGACAAAGTCGCATGGTCTCTAGAGGCACGCGCCGCAGCAGTACAAGTATTTCCCATGTGGTTCGAACAAGTCAAAGTAGCGTATGGTAGGGACCCCGCCGACGAGTCGAAACGCGTGGCTAAGCGGATCATGGTATAGCTACTCAAACGACACAGTACGTTGCAGTTGGTAAGTAACCCTGCAGAACCCTATTCGTCAATGGGGTAATGCGCGTTCAGGATACTGTTTTGGCGCACCGTTTGTGTTGGACTTGGCCGAAGAAGGGTCCATCATGGCAGGTGATATATTTCCGCGGGATGTGAATGGCGATGCTCAATGTTCCCCTTGTAGGTGCTATTGCCCACCCAGGCTTCCTTGAGGACAGTCACTTCCAGAAGCTCGCTAGTGTGTCATCTAATCAAAGTTTCGTTCTTTTGTTCATACCGCACTAGGGCCTCTCTTACTTTCATGTGCGGGTGAGATATAGTAACACCGTCCGTTTTCACCGCTAATCCCCGACAACAGAGAATGACTTTACCTTTCCCCTAGGGGCCTGAAGACGTGCCGAAGACATCTTGGTTAGCAATAAATCGACTTATTTTTTCCAAATTTTTTCTGGCGTGTCCCACGGATTCGCTATTCGTGGTGACCTCACTTCTCTGCATGCCCGTGGGTAAAGCCTCGCACTTGTTTCCACAAACGTTGACTTCTTTCGCAAGGTTGGGCCAAAGAAGAAAGTGCTCGCGGTATCACAGAATGGTTCTTCCGATTTACAGCGTAATCAAAGCGAGGGCAGCTCATTGTAAGACAGTAAAGCGGTCAGATCCTGGGAAAGTGTTTGCATGCTATCTCATCGTTTTGTAGTCGGTTGTGATATACTAGGTCAACATCTAAGCACTCTTTGCAAGCCTTGCTGCTGCGCGACCCGCTTTCCTCCCGAACACAGTTCCTGCCACGAGCCCACTACCTCCTGGGTAGTTGTTATAAAAAAGGTCCCCGATCATCTCTCCCGTACAAAACAAACTGCGGATAATCTCTCCGCCTTCAGACAGTACCCCACCAGTCTCTGGATTGATTGCTAAGCCGCCAAACGTGTAGGTAATGCCACATGCGACCCTGACAGCTAAGAACGGCCCTTCATCGATCGGAAGGGCCCAGTTGGACTTTGCCAGGGTTAGAGATTGCGTTGAGGATTGGGTTGACAGGCCATCTTTGATGGCTGGATCCCATTTATAGGAAGGGTTTTCCAGACGATGTTGATGAACTGCATCGTTATAATTGCGGACCGTCCTTAGGAAGTCTTCCTTATCCTGCAGCCCCTTGTCCACTAATCGATTAGCTAACTCCTCGATAGTGGACGCCGTTATCTTTTCTACGACGTCGTCGCCGTACTCTTCTCTCCGAAGATACGGAACTACCTTGGCATCCCATACTTGGAAAGCAACGCCCTCCGGCTGCAGTAAGATTTGCTTCCCGAACAACGCATATGTGTAATTTCTGAAATCCTTACCCTCATCGACGAATCGTTCCCCGCGAATATTCACCATGATTCCTAGTGGATACCCAGATTTGGTGAACTGATTGCTCAGTTCCCTGTCTCCAGCATCTATGGGCGCGTTTGCATCCCAGCAAGTACTGTGACATCCATGCCAGTCGCCAGCGAGTTTGGCACCTATGGCTTGCGCCATCGAGATCCCATCTCCGGTGTTGTATGGCGTTCCACGAACCTGTTAAGCGCTGAGCGATGGCTATATATCACTCCCGCATACTCACCCGTGCATGCCTCCACTCCGGTCCTAGATATTTCATACGAAGTTCCTGGCTGGATTCGTAGCCCCCGCACGCAAGGATGATCGCAGATGCCTTGAGAGGAACGTCTCGTCCACTCTGCCGGACGACGACCCCCGTCACAGCGCCCCCCTCGGTGATCAGCCTCACGGCAGGCGTATCAAACCACAATTGAACCCCCCGCTCCCGAAGCGCTTTCAAGTCCGCCCTAATCAACCCCTTTCCACCATCTTGCACACTGAGCGCCAAGCCACCCCAAAACTTGTATCTCCCGTCCACCTCGTACGCCTGCCTGTGGAACGACAGGATGAACGGGACCTCGACGACCTCCGCCAGCCATCGCACCGCGTCCCTTGAGTGGTCCACCATCGCCCTGACAAGCGCGGCGTTTGGCTTGTTCTCTCCGAGGCGCATGATGTCCCCGACAAAGTCGTCCGCGGTATACGGTGCAACGTCGATCTTGTTGGCTTGCTCGGCGGTCACGTTGGTGACGATGGGGAGGAGATCCGCGAGCCCGGCGTGAACGGTACGATGGGCGCCTGCGGTGAAGTAGCCATTCCCGCCGACCCATTCTTCGGGTGCCTTTTCGACAATCAGGACGTCTTTGCAGCCTGCTTCGACTGCGGAGAGCGCTGCGGAAGCGCCTGCGTGCCCCCCGCCTACAACGATGCAGTCAAAGGTGTGCGCCATACAGAGATCACGCGAGGGTCTCTCTTATCAGGATTCAGGATGCACCCGTCTCAGACCCTGGTGGCGATCACGAGTTGCCTCCGTGTGAATCAGGGTGTCTTACATATTGATATACATATGTTAGCTCCTTGTGTGGCTAGGTATGATGCACTCGATCGATCCTTCCACCGGTTAGACTCGAGAAGGGTTTACAGCGAGGTACCCCCCGTCGATCACTAACTCCTGACCGTTCATATATGCAGCGGCAGGCGATGCGAGATATACCGCCGTGCCAGCCATCTCCTGTGCACTATATATATCCGGCAATAAGACGCGGTTCGCGGATAAACGCTAGGGAAACCACCGACTTACGATCCTGGCCGTTTGGCGGGTACGGATACGATAGGCATGCCCACCGAGTCCGTCGCTTCTTGACCGGCGATCACGTCGTGCGTCATCTCACTCTCGTACACGCCTGGTGCGATCGCATTGACGCGGACGGCCACGCCTCGGAGGGCCAACTCCGTCGAAAGCATCTGGGTGAGGTGAGAAGCAGCCGCCTTGGAGCTGTTATAGCAAAACTGCGCATCACGTCACGATCGGGTACGAGAGGCAAGCAAAGAGATCGTTCCGCACGTGTCTTTGCGCGAGTTTGGTCAGCCCGCTTATGCTCGTGATGTTGATCACGTTCGACGTGTATCCCGGCCTATCTTGGGATCCCTTGTCGAGCAGTTCGAGGAACGCCATGGTCATGAAGAAGATGGAGAACGTGTTGACGGCGTAGAGTGCAGACCATTCTTCAAACGACTCGTTGTTGAAGAGATACGGACCAATCTCCTCTGCTGTTTTGGGCGCGGTCGTCGATGGCTTGTTCAGTTCGTCAGAGCGAGGGCCGCCTTGGCCTGCGCTGTCCCAAAGACGTCAACGATCGACGATCGGCGCGAAGCACGCAGATCCTCACTTGTTCACGAGAATGTGCAGTTTTCCGTGGTCGTTTCTGATCTTCTCCACGGCCTGCTGGATGTCGACCTTGTCGGTGGCGTCCAGCTTTAGCCTGCGTGATGTGTGGTCAGAACACGATATCGACGCCGAGATCTGCAAGATCTCACGGGATGAAGGCCCCCATGGTGTCCCTCTTGTCGGCGTTCCAGGCTTTCGAGACGCTCTCGAGAACGCTGAGACGACGACCTGTGATGTAAACGCGGGCACCATTGGCGGCAAGCCCCTGAGCGATCATCAAGCCAATCCCAGTGCCACCGCCGGTGACGAGAGCGACGAACCCACTGAGGTCGTATAGCCTGTCGAGTGTAAATTGGGCCGGAGAGACCATGGTAGATGGGATAAACGACTCGGATACGAGATGGAGAGTGGTCAGAGCATGCGCATCCCCCGGCCCGGGCCAAACGACTTTGTCCGATATTCCTCCTTATCTTTTGATGATCAAGGGCCGCCGTTGCTTCCACATAAAATTCGACGGGCTTCGTTGACATGCCCAGCGATCTGATGAATCGACTGATAACGGACATTATCGGCTATCATATACATTTTGATGTGGCGTAATACAAGTTGAAGACGAAGACGTACAGACTTGAAACAAACAAACCGGCATCTCTGCAGCTCGAAACGGGTCCGTGGGTATAGTAAGTAATAGGGTAACCAATCGAGTAGAGTAATAAGTGTCTTTCTTACAGTCCGCTCACCCCCATAGTGGTGACCACATTCCCAACTTGAATGGTCGTCAATGACGGTAGCTGTGCCCCAAGTCCGGAGAGTAGTGATGGGTCGACCCATCGGCCCTCCATCACCAGATTGGTTATAGAGGTGTTGCGGCAGATAGCGTTGATAAACCCCGGCAACATAGCAATAGATCTAGAGTATTGATTTGCAGTGTCAGAAATGGCGGGACAAAGATCTTGCAAGTATAAATGCTTGAGGTTTGGTGCAGATATTCGAGAAAGTATGGTACGGAGCTCGGATGGGATATCCGAGTGTTCGTTGCCTACACGGAGTGACAACGATTCGAGGCAAGGTAAGACAATGTCATCATCGTCGATCAGCGGCCTCGCGAGGTTTAACACCTCAAAGGCCGCAGTCTTGTGACAAACGCACAATCTGAGATCCATTATTCGAGAGGAAATCTGTAACATTGATAGAATCTCATCAACAGTCACTTCCCCACGAGTGAACCCGTGATGCGTGTAGTCGAGGAACGAAAGATTTCCAAACAACTGCGGGAGCCATGTCAACCGCACGCCTTCCAATGTGACGCTAGACAGTTTTGGAGCGACGCCACCAAAGAGACTGAACTCCTTGATATCGTCGTTCAAGGGATACCGAAGCGTGAGAGACTCGAGTTTCGGGGCTTCAACGGCACGGTTGACAGGTCGATTGTCCCAAAGATGCGACGGAGACCTGCAAAGGGGTCCAAATGCCGCGTTCCACAAGTAAGGGGCATACGAGTCAAACCGGATATTGAGTGATCGAAGTTCAGAAACGTGAGGGGCAAGGATGTGCATCTGGAGTGCCACGTTATCTATGTCGTATAAAGTCCTCAAGCACGGAGATGACGCCAATGCGACATCGAGCGTGCACGGTCGTGCACGGCGAATGCGCTCTTTCCACATGTGTACATTCGAACTGGGACTGAGTGACACGCATCGCCAAAGGGAATGCGTGTGCGAGGCGATGGCCCGCCATGAATGGCACACGTGAGACATGAGGACGGGGAACATCACGTCATCGAGGGAACCCAGGGTGAAAACATGCACGAGTAGTTCTGGAGGGAGACGGTGGATGGGGTGAACGGGCAGATGAGGGTCGGCACTGTGGTAGAGGGAAAGCATCATCGAGGGTCGTGATGTCAACATGGGCCCAGCAGATGCCTCGAACGTTGAGGCAAAGGGAGAATTGGTACGGTCTGCGAAGAACGACCTGCATTCCTTCCCTTCTGTGCGGGGTCTGGTGGGGGATCAGGGGACGAGAGGGGGAGGGGGGGAACACGTACGATTCGAGTCGTACTTTGTCCTGGATAGCTCTTGTAAAAGAGCGGGTGAGGGCCAGCTCACGGCGACGAGAGCGCCTGAGAGTCGAAGGCATGCCCGCGGGGCAGATCAGAGGTGAAAAGGTGAGACATGCACACCCCGCGACTTTTATGGGTCCAAACGAACAAGCTGCAAGCCACAGGGGTAATCGAAACAGAACATAGGTCCGGTGAAACTCGGATCCGAGGGATCAAGCCAGAAAAAGGACGTATGGGCGTCCGTTGGCCACGGCAGAGTTGCTGTGTTATGTAGCAGTCTGAGAAATGACAATAAAAATGGAGCTCTCAGCCATTCCTCGACAGCTGCCAGCGAGTATGATAAACTCCGATTGGGAAAGATCCGTATGATTGATCATTGTCCTCTTTTGTTCTACCGGTGCTGAGGACAAAGCGAAGCCGTCGAACTTGATCGTAACGGTGCATTTTGTAATGTTTGACAAGGCAACGGTTACGGTACATGGATATCGATAACGCCCCCAAACTGGCTTGGCCGTGTGATGCGGTGGAAACCAATCGAAATCGTTCACAAGGCTGTCGGACTCAATCTAGTCTAGTCTGCGATACAATCGCTTGCAAGTCATGCATGTGGGACACAGGTAACCAACCAATCACTGGGCCAAATTTCGTCAGCGAGGCGAAACGTTCTAGCGAGAGCAAGCAAAAGAGGTATGCGGGACCTTGCTACTACTACTAAGGAAAGGGGGTACTAGTCCTTTTTTGGTAAGTAAGGCCAAGCGACGCAGAAACCGCACTTCAGACAACTCAGCCATGGGTGACTCTGCAAGTGCGACAGACGGTCTCGACGCGCTAACTAACCTACTCACCGAGCTTTCCGCAAACCCTTTCGACATTAACCTCCATGTCCAGCACATCAATCTTGCTCGTTCCCTTCACATGGACGAACAGATCCTCGAAGCACAGGAAATGGTTACCAACTATCTTGCAGTGGGGGAAGACGTGTGGCTACCCCTTATAGAGGCAAAGTTGGCTTCTTCAAACCTCGAAAATCTGGCCCATGTCTTGGAGGTGCTGGAATTGTATGCACGTGCAGAGTCCGACTATCTATGTGCGTGTATGCTCCTTGTCACA
Organism: Boletales sp. KT-2023b; assembly: GCA_038089675.1. Taxonomy (NCBI): domain Eukaryota; kingdom Fungi; phylum Basidiomycota; class Agaricomycetes; order Boletales; species Boletales sp. KT-2023b. The sequence goes on along the minus strand of JBBPLE010000339.1, from coordinate 23,579 downwards.
ACAGCATATATTTGACGGTTGTCAAAGCTGTCCCCATCTTACAGAAACACGTCGAGTTTTTGGTTGACCGCCATGCGTATTTCTCATCACTGGAGATGCCACCGGAAGATATAGGGGATTACTTCTCTGCCGCATGGACTCGTGAGGCCATTTCGGAGGTGGTCTCTAAAGGTGTTGGACATCTCACGCAGGTAAGACCTGCCTGATATGACCAAGGATGATCTGACATATCACCAAAGAGTCAAAACCTCTGGGTTCTGCAAAGAGACTGGGAGCTTGAAATGATTGAAGCAACTTCTCCGACAGAAAGGTACGCATAGCTCTCCGCGTATTGCGTTTTCTCATTCCGAGCAACAGGTCGGAACTCATCCAACACCTCGGGGAACTCCATTTGGCGCGTCTTCAGCAACCGCATGCGGGTCAGTTGCCCACCCGCACTTGCAACTCTCATTACTCACCTTTGTCCTCAAGGTCACGAGGATACTTATCAGTCATATTCTTCCTTCACAACGGCCTACAAACCGATCACGGAATACGAATCATTGCTCGTTTCAGCCTCAAAGCTGCGCTCCCGCGCAGTCAAATCATACGAACGGCGCGAAAGCACAGAACTCTCCCTCGTAAGGAATTTTTTTTGTTCGTTTCGCATTGTTGCTGAATCGGCACTCTTGTGGAAGACCTCTCTCGATGCATATATCCAGTATCTCGCAGCAGAACGAAAGGGTAAATCTCCAGATGCGTTCGTGGTCGCGGGATTGTACGAACGAACGATCACCGAGGCTGATAAGCTTCGTTTCTCGGGGGACGGAAACGCTGAGCAAACGCTGCGCTCACTTTGGCAGGGGTATATCGACTTTCAGGTAAGCCAAAGGATCACTTCTTCTTTCATGTTCTTTGGCTGACATCCATGTGATCAGAGAATACACGGTGCGGATGCAAGCGATCTGCTCCCCATAATTAAACGCGCAACAAGAAGTGTGCCGGGCTCAGGCGAGGTGTGGGCGCGGTATATCCGGTTCTTGGTGTGTCGTAGCATGAGCCATCATTCAGTTAATGACTAACGGCTGGATTAGGAACGAGAAGCCGCAGTTGACACAGAAGATGCATCGATGGATGGTAGTGAATCCATATCGGGTATTTGTTTTCGAATCACAGAACTCTTGGGTAGGCCTCCTGAGAATCCGAGCAGATGCCTACCAACGTGCACTTTCTACGAACCTTTTTACCACAACAAAACCGAAGGGGGCTAGCTTGGACCCTGAGCAAATCATACCTTTGGTTCTTGCGCGCGCTGGCGCCGAGAAACGGGCAATTGAGGCTGGGAAAGGAGACGATGATGCCTTTGGCACCTTGATCAAGGTTGTAGAAGATGGCCTTGCGATGGTAAGACATGGTAGGTATTACAAGTACCAAACTGATATGACAATCTTGACGTGATCCGTTTCTAGCTTCGAAGACTGGTGACCAACGATTTAGGCTGGAGAAATTTCTCTCTGAGCTAGTGTGTTCCCCTGATATCATTCTTTACGGTCGTTGTCTAATGTCCTTGGGTTTGTGTAGTACCTAAGCCTTGCAGATGTTGCAGATGCGGCCATCGCGGTCTGGGCTGCTGCTGCTGCACATTACAAGTCTAGTTGGGCCGTTTGGGTAGCATATACTGATGTCCTCATGTATGTGTGCTCTTACAGCTGTCCATGGTTCACTGACTCGTCTTTCCTATAGCCGAACGGACCAACACGATGCCGCGCGAGCCACTTTTCAAGATGTCAGTACCAAAAATGTTGATTATCCCGAAGCAATCTGGGATGCCTGGATCAACTTCGAGCACGCCCATGGAACCCTGTTCTCACTTGAGGATGCACTTGTACGCATCGAGCGTGCAAGAACCCAAGTGGAAGCGAAACGTATGAGGGTAAATTAACTTTTCTCGTCAAGATGTCCGCCACGCATGGTTTAACGTTTATTTCCTAGGAGGCACAGAAGGCGTATGAGGCTGCCCAGTACGTTATGGAGCAACAAGCAGCTTCTGCCCCCACAAATGCACCCCAAGAAGAAATTCCCACTATATCTGGTGAAGGAATGAACGTCGACACTCCAGCTTCCATCCAGGCTCAAGGAAAACGCAAAGCAAGCGAAGAAAATGAAATTGATGGCAGCGTTAGTAAGAAAGTGCGGATGGGTATGGTCTGGTTCACTCACCCTTATTATCTTGACTGATTATTGCTGATTAGAATCGCCAAGTGTGCCTCTGAAAAGGTATGTTTACAGCGCTCAGGGCGAGGACTTGACTGTTGATTGATGATCAAAGGGATCGCGAGAATTGCACCGTTTTCGTCGCTGATCTGCCGACTGGAACCAGCGAGGAACAACTCAAGGCACTTTTCAAAGACGTACGTACTTCATTAACTACAAAAAATTGTACCATGTCGAACCAATTACTCAGTGCGGAGATGTACGCGAGATCAAAATCACCAACATGCCTGAAACACTTGTTGCGACTGTCGAGTTTGTCGAACGAGTATGTAGCTCGTGCGTTGAAATGATGGTGTATGCTCACTTCCGTGTAGGATAGCATCCCTGCCGCGCTCACCAAAGACAAAAAACGCATAGACGGGACAGAAGTTGCCGTACACCTCGCATGGCGGTCGACTCTCTATGTGACCAACTTTCCAGAGAAAACAGATGATACAGCCATCCGAGATCTGTTTGGACAGGTTCGTCTTGTTGGGCTATCCTTGCCCTCCTTGCCCTAACCTTATTACTAGTATGGCCTCGTATTCGATGTCCGATGGCCCAGCAAAAAGTTCAGGGCGACGCGTCGGTTTTGTTATGTGCAGTTTACGTTACCAGTGAGTCTGCAACAGACAGAAAGGATCGCGCGGCACTCAATAATACACGCAGGCTTCAGCAGAGAGGGCACTCGAACTGCATGGACGTGAACTTGGATCCGAACGTACACTCAGTGTTTACATTTCGAACCCAGAGCGGAAGAAAGACCGCACCGACGCTGATGCGGACGACCGAGAGGTGTACGTTGCAGGTCTTAGTAAATTTGCTAGCAAGGAAGACCTCGAGGGTGTATTCTCGAGGGTGAGCCCCCAATTTCTAAGTGTTCACAGTAACCAGAACGATACGTGCAGTATGGAACTATCAAGGACATTCGTCTAGCTGCAGACAAGAATGGTCGACCAAAAGGCTTTGCATTTGTTGAATTCGAAAGCGAGGTATTTTTTTTTATTTTGATATTCTGGCATGTGGATTCAGCCGTGTCTAGGCGGATGCTCGTGCTGCTCTTTCTGCAAATAATTATGAACTTAAGAAGCGACGAATAGCTGTCACTCTTGCGGATACGCGTGTGCGGTCAAAAAGCCGGTAGGTCTGTGCTTAAGGGTGTAACGCGGATCTGATCGTACCTAACAGAGAAGGATGGTCAGAAAGTGGCTTCGGTCAGCGTGCGGAGGCACGCAATCGCTCTGTCCGTATTCGCAATTTGCCGTCGGACACACAGGAAGGCTTGCTACAGCAGGCACTGGAGAAATCCGCCCAAGTAAATCGCACTGAGCTGTTTGCCGATCTCGGCGAAGCGGTCGTCGAGCTGGCAAACGCTGCGGTAAGATTTTGCCGCACGCATGTGTTCATCGACTGACGAACAGGATTAGGAAGCAGGCA
>JBBPLE010000339.1:0-19813 GCA_038089675.1 Boletales sp. KT-2023b | reverse complement strand
CCGCCCAAGTAAATCGCACTGAGCTGTTTGCCGATCTCGGCGAAGCGGTCGTCGAGCTGGCAAACGCTGCGGTAAGATTTTGCCGCACGCATGTGTTCATCGACTGACGAACAGGATTAGGAAGCAGGCAAATTGTTGCTGCGCTCGGAACCGATTGTTTTTAATGGTGTCCGCCTGGAGGTAATTGAAGAAGGGATGTCGAGCTCGACTCGACCTCAGCAGCCGACGGCTTCGACGAGTTCGGTGGGCATGTTTGTGCCGCGCGCAGCGGTGTCGAGACCAAGAGCGGGTCTGGGACGTGCACGCAAGCCTGGAATTGGGGCCTCGAAGCCTCAGGCTGGGCTTACGCAAGAGACGGAGAGAGTTGGTGGGAAAGGACAGGATGACTTCAGGAAGATGTTGGGTCGATAGACGTCGCCGTATCGATTTCTGCTGGATCCAATCTAACTTGGATACGATGCGATTCAGCACCACGTCGGACTTACTAATTTGGGTCAAGTGGTCCGTGCTGTGCACGTGTTGGACTGTTGGTCCGTGCGCAAGTCGCAAAACATATAAAAGCCAGCGCACGACATCCTGAATCCTTACCACTCTGGCCTTTTGGCTTAGATCAAGTGTAGTATCTGTTCTTAATAGTTTAACCACTATTATGAGGGCACCGCCCTCATTTTTTGGTTATCAAATTTTTGCCGCCCTTGTCCCTCGCGAGCTCTGCTTGCAACTCCGGGGGCGCGATGACCTTGCTGCTGCACTACAGGCTTGTGTCGTCGGGGGATCCTTTTGTCTTCTCTTTGCTGTCTCTCTCTTGAGTGTCATTTGATGCTTGACAAGGATTCAGCAAACGGATTGCAAAAGTTGATTGCTTTTTATTAGTGATTTGGAAATGTAACTTAATGTTCACTCGAAATCTGATTTGTTTTCGACTATGATTGTCTAAAGAAGTATGCATACATTTCAAGCTAAATTGAGAATGAGGGAATTGTACAGGGATCTAGTAATCTGATACTACCACAATGCTTTTTCCGGCCAACTTACCCTTGACAAAATTAGCAAGGGCAACCTCAACATTCTCAAGACCCCTTGTAACATGTTCCTTGTAGGTCAGCTTGTTCGACGCGACCAATGCTGGCACATCCTCCATAAACATCTCCATATACTTCGGGCTGAGAGTGGCGTTACTCAATCCATTCAAAGATATGTGCTTCGCAAGAACATTCATCATGTTCTGTCAAAAGGAAAGAAGTTTGATCGAGTCACTGAACGGACTTCTGGAAAAACATACTCGGATTGGGTAGACATCTCCAAAGTAACTGGAAATCATTCCACATTCCTTGGCGAACATATGAGCACCAGCAAATGACATCCCGAATACGAGACCTACGATGAACCGCGCGTCCCTGGCTGCTGCGTTGAGCGCAGCGTCCAGCGTTTCACCCCCAACGTTGTCCCAATAGCTACGCATTTGTTCGGGTGAGAAACGCGCGATCGTAACCACAGCATGACATACACATTAATGGGGCCTTCCTTTTCCAGAATCTCGGACGTCTTCGTTGTCTTGTAGTTGAATGCGACATCTGCACCCAGTTCTTTCAAGAACTGAACCTTGTCATCCGAACCCGCTGATGCGATCACTTTCATGCCATCTCGTTTGGCGAGTTGGATAACGAGGCTGAAAAAGGGACACCGTCAATGACCAATTCACCCTACGCCATTCGTGTGATGCATACGATCCGACTGCACCGGCTCCACTGCTCACGAATGCTACCTCTCCCTGCGTGATGCGCTCCGTGAGCGGAGGGAAAGAGAGTCATCAATAAGCTCACCTCCTTTGCATGGGAATATTCCTTCCAACCACTGTATGCGCATTGGCCTTTAAGGAGAAGCAGGAGAGCGGTCAGCACGTCGTCAGCGACGATGTCATTTGGGCCAAACGACTAACCAGCCATTCCGAGTATTCCCACGAAGACGCTCCAAGGGAGACCGTACTTGTTTTCAATCTTGCTAAAGCCCTTGACGTCGCTGTGTACCGAGTACTCCGCGAACGCTATGCATCGAAGTGGGTGCCCGAAACAAGGGAGAGATCACAGTGCTTACGATAGAACCCATGCAAGTGATCGCCGACCTGGAACGCAGGTGTCTCCGAGCGCACGACGACACCGACACCGAAATTTTGAATCCTGCGAGAAGACCTCGGGTCAGGCGTGCGATCCGCGGGACAGCAAACGAAACACAGACGTGTCGCCAATATTGAAGCGCAGCTGACCATATCGTCAGGGGACGAACCATCATCTAGAAGCATTTGGAAGCTGCTTACGTGAGACGCAGCTGCCTGCCGCATCCTGCCCACGACAAGGGGTTCTATGGATAGCACGAGGGTCTTGAGCAGTACGCCTCCATTCAACGGGGTATTGTCTATGTCGATCGTCCGACTGGCGTCAAACTCCGTTGTCTGGCCGGGAGCATAAGCACCCAGTGATTCTAAAAAGATGTTCGGAAGGGATATTTTAACCTGAAGGTCGCCCATGACGCTCACCTTTCAAAAATTCCTTGAAAATAATGCGTTGGTTGGTGACGGGGGCCATTTGAGTAAAACGTGCTTGTAAGAGAAACCAATGTAAGTTTCTATCGGCCAGAGAAGATTTTATACCTATGGGTCACGGGTGGATAGCGTCGTGTCTGTCAGAGTCCTCCGCCAAACAACATCGATCAGATCGGATGGCTTGCGCATATTACTCAAAGGTCGTGTCAAACTACGAGAGCTGATTATCCTCATCTTGCGCAGTGGTTCTCATAGGGGAAGCTGCCGACGAGATTCGTCTAGCATTTGCCGAGAGAAACCAGAAATCAGGTCATATATAAGAAGCCGGAGAATTGTGATGATTAGGATGGCCTGCGCATATTAGTCAAAGTTCGTGTCAAACTACGAGAGTTGATTATCCTCATCTTGCGTAGTGATTCTCATAAGGGGAGCTACCGACGAGATTCGTCCAGCATTTGCCGAAAGAAAGCAGGAATGGTGGTGTCATGTATAAGCCAGAGGTGTGACGACTACATAAGCTGCGACGCAGCTGCCAGCACTATTTACATCAAGTACAATATAATACATATGCGGCTTGAATCATTCACGTGCTCGACCTACCATGTTGCAACTCAGGATCTGTTGCCACACCACAGGTATGCCCTCTTCTTCGCATCCGACTTGCATCCCGTTGTCTCTCAGCACGTAGTACTCTCTCCCCGGAGTCTGCACGACAGCGACCGCAGCATGCAGCGCTTCACCCTTTGACGTCGCAAAGTGGATGCTCTCGACGTGGTGATGGCTATAAAAGAATGTCTCAAGCGCAGAACAATACCGACGTCATGCGACGTACGCTGCAAGGTACATGTTCACTTTGTTCGTAAATCGTCCCGTGATACGCGGGTCAGGGTTACTCTGCCCGCCCGGCAGACCAGCGAATTCCTGAGCCATGGCGTTCGCGGTCATCCATCGCCCGCTGATGCTAAACGGGCAGGGTGCAATGAGCATCAAACGACGACCAACGAGCGGAACATGGGCATCTACCCATTTGCCACGACGCTGGCTAGAATGTACTTCTCGGCGACGGCTTTCTTGGCGACACTCTCTGCGTTCTCGCCTTCATTACGGCCCAGCCATGCTTTGCTGATTCCACGGTGATAATCCTCGGTGTTGGACCATGTCACGCAATCGAGGAGCGAACGCGGTCCCGCCTCCAGTAGCACTTGTGATTGCTGAGAAATCCATGTCGCCCAGTCGGCGCGGAGAGCATACCCAAGCGTATGCTCGACCGGAGGTGGTGACAAGCCCGATCGACCGATGACCTCGCACGTCGCTTCAAGCACGTAAAAGCCACACATCTCGCCGGTACCCACGTCCTGCGCAATCACTTGCCAAACGCTGCCTTCGACGACCTTGCGGATGTCTCGTACGACGCTCTTTGACCACGCAGACGCGTCGTGGCCGTACAGACCGACGGAGATGGCGAACCACATGCGTGTCAGAACGAACCTGGGATAGCATTTAGATAGACCTCCGAGGAGCTTTTTCTAAATGTTGCCATGTGAACGAACCGGAGTGCGATATCAACTTGCTTTTCATCATCAGGGCTGGTCCACAGGCGCGCAGACAAGGGGTCGTATCTCAGCGCCTCGGTGTATCGACCCAAGAATGACTGCTTGAATGCAAGGCGACGTTGAGAGACTTCAGCCATACGGAGTCGAAGATAGGGCCAAAAGTCGGTCATGTTTCTTGGGTGTTGCTGGAGAATAGTGTCCCATCGACGGCCAGCGAAGTTTTTCGATAATATATGCGCCGCAGAAAGGTACACTGTCGTGAATGAGGTGCGACGACATGACGCGGCGGCAGGTGAGTGCAAGGGAGTCCTTACCTGCATAGCGGAATGTCCTGGATACGAGCATGCATGCCTGCCTATCTGTTGGGCAAAGGGCACTTAGTATGATGGCCCATCGATGAACCCCCTTTCGTTCAGATGCATTGGGAGGAAATGAAATATGAAAGAACACTGGGGGAGGACTTGTGTGAGCAGTATAAACGAGGGTCGAGTCGACGCTCGTGAGAAAGACCGCGGATGCTTGTGACATCTGCTCGGTGACTCGATCGGGACCGCATACAGATTTTAGCATTGAAGACACCAAGGGCTTGAACCGCGCTACACCAGTGGCCGGACGAGAAACCACAGTAGCAGGAGGCGCTTTCGTTTGAGTGGAGTCACTTCCTTCGGATGACCTCGGGCGCTGCACAGGGAGTTGGGGGACTTTGAAGACGGAAGCATCACCTGGCAGATTCCCCTGGAGCGTGAAGGTCACTGGCAGGGTTGGCAGTTTCGGTGCCATCGGCCTGACATTGTTTACTGAAGAATCGATCGACGTTGTTTCCTGGCACACAGAGGCATGTACCACCGGCTTTGCAGCAGGCTGGAGGGATGTCCGGACCCGCTTCGAAGGGACAGAAGTGTCTGTATGCGCTGGTCTTTTCGTGCAGGTTTCCTCGGTGTTTGTAATGGTGTTCCTCTGTGGCGATCTGGGACCTTGGGCGTGTAAACTAGTACCTGTGGTAGGAGTCTCCGCCAATTCGGTCAATGGCCTGCCAGCAGCCTGAGCGCCCTGAGCATGAGGTGCCACTCCGGTGGCGGCATGTCCTTCGCGACAGTCAGCAGAAGGTTCGATGTATGCGGAGTTCTGGACCTCATCCTGGCGTGGCGGAGCGGACGGAAACACGATTACCCTCGGGGTAGCATCTGGAGGTGCGACTGCCGGTGATGTCGTTTTGGAAAGCCTCTCCAAGAGTGCGGCTTTAGTTAGCCTGGAATAGCCAGTAATTCCTCGCTCTTTGCACAAGATTCTGAGCTGAGCAACGGTAAGCTTATCGAGGTCTGGCGGAAGGGGAGGACCAGTTGAAGGCATCATGGTGAGAACCAAATAAATGAATCACCAACTCAACCGTGACACTGAGATCTTTATTTTGCTCACATCCGTCACATTGATCAAGTTCTGTTGCCTTCATAATTCGTCCCAATGGCAAAGAAAAACCTGGCGAACAGCATAGTGCTGCCTTTAAAGTTTGCAATATCGGTAATGACAATGTTGACCGCTTTCGGGCCAGCACGGAGAAATCCTCACTGCCTCGACGAGGGACACCCAATGACATCTCGTTGAGTATCTCTTGTAACATCATAATTTCGGTCTCCTCAGAGCCCGTGGCGTTATTCACTCCGCCCCCTCCTTCCGAATTGTTCCTACAAGTCCTGCAGCACATTTGCATAAATGGCCAAGACGTTGACTCTTTGCTTCCATCAAAGCTCCATCATCGGATCAAGTCCCCCCTCAGTTTATTATTTTCTCCAAATACAATAGACCATGGCCGATAATCCAAAGGTTAAAGCCTCAGGGTCGAATGGTTTCCTGGGTAAGTTGTGTTTCTTTTCCTGTTCGGCTTTTTCTGAAAGAAATCAGTCGATTTCATGATGGGTGGGACTGCTGCGGCCATCTCGAAGACAGTCGCTGCACCCATTGAGCGCGTAAAGTTGATGATCCAGAATCAGGGGGCCATGATTGCAGCTGGCCGCTTGAGCTCTCCTTACAGTGGCATAGTAGATTGCTTTAGAAGAACTTATGCGGAAGAAGGACTCTTGAGCTGTGCGCTACCAGATCTCTCGACCAACAATCCTACGTACTCAACAGATTAGTTTGGAGGGGGAATGGTGCCAACGTTTTGAGGTATTTCCCTACGCAGGCTTTGAACTTTGCCTTCAAGGACGAATTCAAGAGGAGATTCGCCTACAAAAAATCAGACGGGTATGGGCTGTGGGTCATGGGTGGGTATCTGCGATTCGTGGAAATGTTAGATCTGACTGTTGTGGACATAGGGAATATTGCCAGTGGTGCCGCTGCTGGGGCATCTTCTGCTGTATTCGTGTATTCCCTTGACTAGTATGCTTTTCTCTTCCATCTAGTTTTACTTACTAACCATCGATCCAGTGCTCGGACGCGGCTTTCCGCTGACGGGAAAAGTGCAGCCAATGGTGGAAAGCGTCAATTTACTGGCATTATAGATGTCTATAGGCAGACAATCCGCACCGACGGTATATTTGGTTTGTATAGAGGGTTTGTCCCTAATATCCTCGGCATCATTGTGTATCGAGGCCTGTAGTAAGTCAATCTCTCGCTAATCTTCGTATTGAGGATCGACGTGCCATTTCATTTAGCTTTGGAGGTTATGATACTATTAGAGATACCTTCCTAGTTGGGAGTCTTCAGGGGAACTTCCTCGCTTCTTTTGCCGTTGGTTGGGCTTGCACCACAGTCTGTAGTTCTCCGCGTGTTGTTGGGTCATGTTTTGAGCATGTTTTCAGGGTGCTGCGTTCGCATCTTACCCTATGGACACAATCCGGCGTCGTATGATGATGACGTCGGGAGAAAAGGTAAATTATGCGTCATCGACGGACTGGACACCGTCTAACACCATTCTCGCCAGGTTCGCTATAAGTCTTTCATCGATGCAACGAGGCAAATTGTCGCGAAAGAAGGCGCCAAGGCTTTGTTCAGTAAGTGCGAATTTTTGAAATGATGTAAGGAATGTGACTGTACGATTGCAAAGACGGAGCTGGTGCAAACATCCTACGTGGAATTGCTGCAGCGGGTGCATTGTCCTTGTATGATCAGTGAGTGTCAATTTGCCGTTTCCAATGCTTCTGGCTCATCCCTGTAAGGTTCCAAGCGCTTGCTTGGGGACGTGTCTACAAGGCGGGCTCAGGGTAAACATTTAGAGACAGAACAGCTCACTTTTCCAGATAAACAAGTTTTGAGCTTTCCACGTACTTTCCTCTTTGCAATTCAGTGGTACTCCTGGAATCTAGACTTGTACATACCACTGTCAGTAGACGAGTCCTGAAAAAAAAAACCCCCGAATTTCGCAAATTCAAACGAGGTGGGAGATAAATTTTTACATAAGTACCAACTGCTGTCGGGACGACATGCGCATATGTGATGTGTCATTCTTACCATGTAGACGTCCCACAGCTCGGATCACCCAAGAACGAGATAAATTTTCTATTTCCGAACGAGGAGTTGGATGTCGATTCAGTAGTTGACGATCATGGTGCGTGCACCCGTCGTCGCAGTTCAGTCTGGTTAAACAGCGCACTGCATCTTGTAGATTCCAAGATGTCCGACATCTCTCAATATATAAATGATGAGCTCGACTTGGAGGTTGCTATTCGCGAGCGGTTAGCGAGCACCATTGAAGGTCGCATCCAATGGGCTCTCCGAATGTTGGACGCGTTTTCGACCGTCAAGGAGCCACAGGATCAACCATTTGATGCGGACGATTTTCAGGAAGCTGCCCTCGATGCCCTCGAGGCTTTGGAAACGCCGTCAGCTTTTCTATTCGATACTGGATTCCCGGAAGCGCCCAGTCCACCTTCCTCATACTCTCCCATTGTGCCAAATCATCCAGCCAGCCAACGCGCGCCAAAAACGCGTTCTTCTCGGACCCCTAAACCGTCTCAGCAGAAGAAGAGTTTGTACATCAAATTTGCTTCTGGCACGTCCGACAGTCAGCTTGCAATCCTTTCCTGTCCGATCTGCGGTCGGACGCAGTTTACTACTCTCCAGGGCCTTCTTAATCATGCACGATTGGCTCATGGGGTCGAATGGGCAAGTCACGATGCGTGTATTACTGCCTGTGCTGTTCCTGTTTCCGCGGATCCCCAAAGCCGAGAGAGTTGCGAAAGAGACGGAGTAGAAGTGCCCTGGGGCGAAGGCGTCGTCGGGCTACGTCGACTATTCGAACGAGCCGTAGGCGTTGATGACATTTCACCCTCACTTTTGTTGGCACATACCGACTCGGACATTTCTTTGGAACATTCACCAAGTACTCTATTGTCGCGAAGCCTTGGCCTTCATGCCGACTCGCCTGCACTCGCACAATTCCTTGGTCGTGCACCCAAGCGTCGTTGTATTCACGTCTACGACGAAGACCAGGACGCCGATATCGTGAATACCGATGATACCACCTTGCGGTCAGGCGCGCTACTTGAAGAACCGCCTAAAAAAGGTTTCTGTATGCACTATCCACACCGAAATACCGCTCGGAAAGACCTTGATCTAGTGGTTGATGTCGATACGGGAGTCGAGACCATACGTGCAAACAACACCTCCACCCCTGCAGTCATACCAGCTGGAACGACCACCTCGCGTTTCCACATCACTGCGCGCATCCGTCTCGAAGACCGTAGTTTATTCTTGAAAGAAGGTCAGCCACCCTCAGTGTGGATTATTGCGCAACGCTAATGCGCGTAGACCGACGAACGCAGTTTGGTACGGCTGATCAATACCGTTGGATGCTAATCGCCAAGGCGCCATCCTATGTATGTCCCTTATGTTTCCTTGGCGTCTGTATACTGTGCTTATAGGGTAGTCGCTCCCTCTATCCTCATTTCTGACTTGTGTCACGGTCGTACCGCCCAGAACCGTGTCTCCCGTGCTTCTTACTGTTCAACAACAACCCTTTTCGATCACGGGCACTGCGAATGAACCTTTCATGGCTAAGGTGATCTTTGAATGGATTGGCGGCGGCAAAATGGAAGTCGAACATTGGGTCGAGGTATGTACATTCAAGCTGCGTTCCATGTTAGTGAAGAATAACCTACCCGACTTATATAGCTCGATCAATCCAAGTCCTCTACTTCTGTCTTCGGTTCGGAGCAGTTATTCGACGTAGAACTCGATCGCAATTTGTCACTGCTTCCGGTTCCGAAAGGGAGCCCACCGCCGTTGCCCTCCCTCGATCGGCAGCTCCCATTCGATTCTCCCCCACTCGGCACCCCTCAGACAGAAGGTGGCTACAGTGACAGTTCAGCGACGAAGGATGAATGTAAGTGTCATCCTGTCCCGCATACGTAAATGGGTTGGAACGCAGGCCATACGGTACGCAGATTACGAACAAGTGTTACGAAATCTTCTTCCGAAGGTACCGATGACCGCAAAAGGTAGCCCTTTGTCTCTTGATGCATTCCGTATTGATCGGAACACACAGACATGAAGTCAAGAGTGACCGTCCAAGTCTCGTACAAGTTGGTCGCAAGCCCTGCACACTTACTTGGACTCGTGCCCGGAAGACGAAAGGCCATCGAGGTGGGTTGTTACGGTTGTTATTGTGAACAGGCTATGCTTAACTTGTGCTGAAGTGGGCTCGCGCTCGTGCACTATATGCGCTTTACGTTGAGCATATGACCTCAATTCCGTCATGTCAGCAAATGTCCCTGACAGTGGGTGATGTATACATGTTTCTGGAGGATACGTCACAGTTTCCTCGCCCTTTACGTCCTGCTCCCGGGCCAGTCCTTGAGCCGAAAAGAAAGAAGAGAGAGAAGGATGGGACACCCGTGTTGGGTGAGGAGTTCTGCCCAACCTGTGGTATCAAAAGGCGATTGCATGCTGGATACGATATCAAGGGCGAAGAGGATGCAGTCCGCTGGACATGCACGGTCGTCCCGACAGCGGAACAACAATATGGACAAAGGTTCCCCCTTGCTAACCTGGCCAGAGTTCTCGCATGGCCAAATGGACTCGAGGAAGCAGTACGGGAGCCATTACTACTACCAACAGGGTTGATGCCGAAGCAATCGTTGAAGCACGTTTTCCCGCCTTGGCAGTATACACCATGTGATCTTGTGGCAGTCAGCCCGCCGGAGCTCGTTCTCGCTGTACAAAAGGCCGTTTCCAAGCTGCGCCTTCCTACATTCCCTGACATAACGCCTCAAGGAGACAATCCCGTATTCCTCCCAAGTCGAGGAGAGGCCGAGCGATCACTTGCTCCTGCAGCGCTACTGTCAATCACCCTCAAACCCTTCATCTCTACCCTCCTTCGGTCTGCGATGGAGATCGCCAAACAGGATGCCACATTGGTGGCCCCGGCTGGCAAAGACGGCCGGAGGACGAAAAAATTGACCTTTGTTCTCACACCCGGACACGTACTACGTGGGCTTCGGCTCCAATCCGCGAATAATTTGCGAGCCGTGTCGAACTTGGCACGAACGTCGACTCGGACGAGCTTCGACCCTCGTGCCCGAGAGTCCACGGCGTTGTGTCTGGCGCAGCTTGGTGTTCCGCTCGACTTTCGAAAGGAAAGCATGGTCGCAGACAGCGTCAAACTTGGAGGCAACGCGGCCGTCAAGGCTGAGCCGGAGTAAAAAGAAGGGAAAAAAAAAGGAACAACTTGATGTATGGTCAGGTATTCCTTGTCTACATCCGTCTTAGTATCTAGCCAGTTCTTCTAGTTTCGACGGTACTTAGGTCCCGAGTTTGTGAAGCGGCAGCATTTCGGAATTTTAAAGATTGATAGCTGACCCGACCGCTATATCCTGGGCGGCCTCATTTCTCGACTCCAGAATGGCATTTAACGATCGTGACTGTCTTGTTGATTTACACCTTGCTTGCAGGAAACGACCGAGACTCTTCTGATTAATGGGGGAATTTGAAGTGCTTTCTTTAGGCCAACGTTGCTGCCGTACGAACAGCCTTCGAATCGACGGATTTGGCCGGGGTTTTTGTGCTGGGAACCGAACTTCAGAGCACAAAGGTCCTCAGCACATGTGCTGGCGCCACGTTGGCCACAAGAATACTTCTTCATCTAAGCAAGAAATCCCACCCACTTTACCCACTCTTCGTTTCGTTACCTGACAAATCCAGAGATCCATTGCGTGAACACACGTATATACGGTCCGAGCCTCTCGTTATAGACTCTATTCCATTTACGACCCGTTTTCAAGCATCGCTTGGTCCACGGGCCTCTTGATCGCGACCGCCAACGTGCAACCAAATTCCTCGTTGGCTTGTGGCCGTATGGGCCAAACGTTCCCAGTAGGGGACGTCGCCGCCCTCCCGGCCCGGGGAGTGGCGTTTCCACCTCCGACGATGACAAGATCGATGCGACAGATTCGGGCGAGATCTTTCTGTTGGCGTTGGACAACCTGCAAGTGATCGAATGGTTTCAATGACGTCTATAGCGTCTGCGAACACGTGGATCGGTCCGAGCGCTCCGTGTAAGGACCTGCCAAAAATACGGACAACGACTCGATGTTCGTTGGTTGTTGTACGTACTTGATATGTACCTGTCTCTTGGGTGCCACATCTGTAGAAATGAAAGCCCGGAGTGTCGCTGTAAAATGACGGAATGTTGGTGTGCTCCGACTCCCTCGGGGTCAATTCGTCGAATTGGTACTCAGGAGTTGCGCAGAAGTACCGTCAAAAACATTGGTAATATTGGCTAGGGCCAACAGTCTCGATTGATAGAAATTGCACAGCGAGGAGCGATACAAAGCAGGACAACAAAATCAAATCATTTGAACCAGTGCAACTTCCCAACGAGTGTTTAGCTCGTAGTAGGCAGTCCATCACGATGGGAAGACGCACCAGCTGGAGTGTCAGTTCGGAGTAAGGCGAGAAAATGTGGCGCTATCTAGACCCATGATTAGCAGAATAGATGGGTCTGGAGAGAAATGCTATCAAGCTCAGAACCATCTGGAGTGGGTTTAACATAGTTCAACAACTCATTGGCATTCAGTCCACTGTCCCCGAGCCTCCTAGCAACTGGCTTTCGTCCCTTCCGTCCTTGCACGCTTGGTCGGACCAGTTTCCACAGTGGATCATCTGCATGTCTCGCCGTAATCCAATAAGGAGCCAAGGGAGCCCTCTCGGATTTCTCCTGGACCACGAAATATATATAACCCGTCGTGAATCTGAATAGCGTGCGGCAAGTGATTACCTTTTCAGCGGCTGCCCGTCGCCGTTGTTCTCTGAGTTCCTCCACCAGAGAAGGCAAAATGCGGACGATGCGTAGTTGCACGTTTCGAGGGCCATACAGATCCTCTGGATCATCATCTTCGATGTCCTGGTTAACTCGGGGTTGGGATGTCGTTCTGTCTGCTGGACCAACTTGCTGCTGTCTTGCATTGATGACACTCGCGCGTGGAGTGGGTGGCACTTGCGCATCAGATTGAGGGGTTTGGGCAGGTAAAGTCGCTTCGGGATCGATAGACGGCGGAACGTCGGCTCTCATCTCGACGTCTTCGGGGGATACAATGTCAACAGGCCTTTGTATGCCCCCGTCCTGGTGGGAAGAGGGTCCGTCTGGCGGTCTGCTCTGCTCCACGAGTTTAGGGGGAGTAGTATCTCTCATGTGCACGTCCACATCTTTTCGTGGTGCTGGATCCGTCTGGGGTAGTTTCCGCGCATGCTTCTTGACGGTGGCCCTTCCTGGCGCTGCCTCTGGGCGATCGCTTTTCATGTGATCGCCCAGAGGAGACTGTAGGGCGCTCAGGGGTTCAGAGCACGCCAACGTATGAATCGCCACGCACCGCGTCCTGTTCCTGCTTGGTTGTGGCGGCCGGCATCAAGCCCTGCCACTCGTCGTGCGATTCCGACGACGCGGTCGGCTCACGACTCGCGCTGACGCTCGGTGTCGCCGAGGCCGCCTTCTTGCATCGTCTACACGTCCAACTCTTGAGATCGTTGCGTGCGTCGCCGGCATTCGTCGCGCGTAAGCGCTGCATGAGCTCGTCGTCCTCGATGGGGGGCATATGGCACCCTGTCCGTTGGTAAAAAGGAGGGCATCACCTCAGGGTGCGATGGCGACCTACTGTGATGCCATGACCTGCTACATCCGCGGCAGGTCAACAGAAAGGCCTGCGTGCTGTTGGTGGTTTGCTTGCACCGCTGACAGGACACTGGCAGCATCGTTACAGATCGGGTTAGGGTTACCGATACCTTTTTGTCGACCCCCAATGGCGGACGCGGACGAGCGTATCCAAGTCGCCAGCGCCTTTGTCTTGCAGTCACCGCCAGGAGAGATCAACGACGTTCTGAACGGTCACCGTCCCCGCAGAGGGTCGTAGACGCGCGCTGACGGACCCGTAGATGTGCGTGTCATCGTCAACGACGACGACGTCCTCGAAGACGGTCTCTTGCCCGCCATCCGAGACTATAATCTCGAGCAGTTCATCCTGGTGGACGTGCCAGACGCGGAGCACCAGGTAGGCCGCCATGCACGTCCATCCTCACCGTCCTCACCGGCTCGTCAGACCATCGTGAGCGACGTTGCGCGGATACAAGGCAACGGCGACGAGGAAGAACGCTTCCTCGATCCACGTTCCAAGACCTCGTTCAAGTTTGATCATCTCAGGCTGGCAGGTACACGCGCGCATCGCTGACATGGGTCTACTGATGCCGCCATAGGAAGCCTCCGATCCTCACCCAGAGGATCCCGATGCCACGGCGGAACCTTTCCGGTGAGCCTCCGCCGTCCATCTGCCACGCTCGGCTCGGCTCAACCCCCACCCCAGCGCCGCGCTCGAATCCGCCACCCTCGTCTATCTCGCCGCACATTACATCGATGGCGTCGCCGCCACCTTTGCTACCCCCCACCACTTTACCGTCCAGATCGTCTCCAACAAGTACAACCCCACCAACTTTTGGTGTGTCGGACATGCGCTTCGCCTTTGGCCTGCTCACGCGCAGAACAGGTCCGGCAGATGGCGGTCGCAATACGACATCGACGTGCAATCGTCCAAGATCATCCTTGGCAAAGTCCTCGTCAACGTGCACTATTATGAACAAGGCAACGTAGGCATCGATACCGTCGTCATCCCTGCCCGTACTTATGGTCGTGCAGGTCCAGCTGGAAACGTCGCACGACATTTCGTTACCGATACCACCTGCTGTCTTGAACGCCTCCTCCACCGCGGCAGCAGGCAAGATACTCGCACTGATCGAGGCAGAAGAAACACGGTTACAGACGTCGCTCAATGACGCTTATCACGAGATGAGCGAGAAGGCGTTCAAGGGTCTCCGACGCGCCCTTCCGCTGACGAGACAAAAGATTGAGTGGGAAAAGGCACGCTTTAGGTCTGCGTTGGAATGGACGTCGCTGACCCAGCGTCTTCAGGTGACGGGATACAAGCTTGGTGCGGAGCTCACGGCAAGCAAAGGCCCCTTTGTCGCTGCTTCGTAACATCGCATACGTTCTGATCTCATCTAGACAATGAATATTCGTTGAATGTATTTCAAACATTAGACCACGTTCTCTAACAACCAAGGTAGGAACAACGAGATCCACTTTACACCATGAGATACAACTAGGATAGATGGGCAACCAACAACACCGTACATGACTAAATTTTTATCGTCAGGTCATAGCTTCGACTTGAATTGGTCCTCTGTGACACCCTTGCCCATCGCTGCCGTCGACGAAACGCCACCCGTGACTGTCTTGAGCAGATTGTCGGCATAGTCGCCACCACTCCACTGCATTCAGAGTGAACAAGGACCGTGGACGTGTTACGCGACCAGCGTACCTTTTGGTGTGTCAAAACATCGCAACCAATCTCTCGCTCCTTGCGTTGCACGATCTCGACGTAGGCTTTCATGCCCTCCTTTGCGAACGCGCTCGCAAAAAGATCGCTGATGTATGCGTTCGAGTGCAGACCACCGAGCTTGTTGCGCATGTCAGCACCAGGCTACCCCCAACACGATCACACGTACCGTGATAAACTGCCAGCAAAAGCCGAGCCTGCCGAGCTCCCAGACAAAGTCTTTCATATCCTTGGTGTTGAGACCGGCGGCCTCCCAGTTGAAAGACGGGCTGAGGTTGTACGCGAGCCAGTGACCGGGCCGCACGGCATGCACCCCATGCGCAAACTCGCGTGCTTGCTCGAGGATGGGCTTCTTGGTCTCCATCCACAACGCGTCCGCATACGGTGCGTACTCGATGGAACGCATGATGGCGCACTTGGTGCCACCCTGGTACCGGTAGAAGCCCTCGCGCGTCCTGGGCGTGTCCCAGTCCCAGAAAGGCACGTGCTTGAGCCCGAACTGGGATTGCGCGATGGCGACGGCCTGCGGGTACGACGCGTGCGTCACGCGGTCGACGAACTGCTGGACGGTGTGTCGAGGGGTGCCCTGCGCGACGAGCGCGTTGGCGAGCGTCTCGGAAAACAGCTGCAGGTTCGCCGAGGCGACCCACGCATCCTCGACGGCCTGCAGCTCGTCGCCCGACTTGCCCGCCGCCTCGGCGTCGAGCATGACGGTGGCGAGCGACGGCAGCGACGGGTTCGTGGACCCGAGGATGAACGGCTGGTCGCGCACGTCGATGTTGGACGTGATGAGCGTCGCAGCCTCGGAGTCGGTGCGGGAGATGAGCACGTTCTCGACGCCCATGATGTCGAACTGGAGCCGGATCGCGACGAGGCGGTTGATGTGCTCCGCGACGGGGACGAGCACCTTGCCGGCCATGTGCCCGCACTTCTTCGTCCCGGGCGCCTGGTCCTCGATGTGGATCCCCGCGGCGCCCTTTTCGACGAACATCTTGGCGAGCTTCATGACGGCGGTGAGACCGCCGTGGCCGGTGTCGGCGTCGGCGACGAGCGGGCGGAGGTAGTCGATGTACGGGGTCGCGGCGAGCTCGGCGTCGGAGAGGTGCGAGCGGGCTTCGCGCTGCTTGCGGTCGTGGAAGAGCTGGGCCATGAAGAGGTGCTCGACCTTGTTGGGGACGGTGTTGGAGGGGTAGTCTGCCACGGGGGGGGCGGCGTCACGTCAGAGGCGCCCATGGATGGGGGGGGGGGGGGGGCACGTACCGGCAAGGTCTGGACCGGGTTCGTTGGAGCTGGACGCGGTCGAGGAGGACTGCCAGCCGGAGACGTACACGGTCTCGATGTATTTGGCCATCTGGGTGACCTGGACGGGGTCGAGTCTGCGTCGAGGTGTCGTCGGTATGCAAAAAAACAAAAAAAGACGAGAACGGGGAGGACGTACGCGCCATAGGTGTGCGATGGGGTGCCGTTCTTGGCGTGCTCGGAGAGGAGGGCAAAGAGTTTCTTGCCGAGAAGGTCAGAGGGATATCTGATGGGAATCGAGCCCCTCTTGGAGACGACCTGTTCGGCGGTGTAGGGTCGCTTGACGCGCGCAAAGCGAGGGCTCTATCACACGGGTGAGCGGGGGGGGGGGGGACTCTTCGGGCAAATAGGGGGTGGAAGGGTTACCTTGAACCACTGCTCGACTTGGGCTACTTCGGCGAGGAACGCGGCGCGTTCTTGGGACGACATCGTTGTATCTACGAGGGGAAAACGCTAGAACATGACTCGAGCTGTCATATTAATCTAGGCTGATCGCATGTGATTCCACCAATGATCGTCCTCGTTCGCAAATCCGCAACAAGGTACAGACTCGTGATTACGCTTTAACTCCCCCAGTGACGCCATTGGCTCATCTACCTCCGATCACCATCGTAAACGAGACCCGCAAGCCCATACCGCACCACGAACGCCGACACGCTCCCAGCAACCTTGTCGTTCGCGTGAACGAACGAACGATCCGGATCATGCAAACCACGCTCACCTGGGTCGCCATCAGGACCTGCACGAGGCGCTTCTCGGTCATCGGACCGAACCGGACGAGGAAGAAATTCAGGATCGTCAAGTTGGTCGCTTCGAGAATCTGGCCACTCTTCGGGTGGAGGGTGAGTGCCGTGAGACCCAAGGTGGAAAAGATCCGAAGAACGAGGCTGGCCAACTTGGATGGCGGCTTTAGGAACACGGCCCTGGAAGGATGCAACAGGTTCGTGTCCGGATCAAACCTGTGGGAAGATGTGGGAAAGACGTTCGCTTGCGAGGTGGGGGGACGCACCTCGGGACACGATGTCTTGGACAGGGCACCAACCCAAACAACTGTGGGCATGAGAGGACGAAATTGAATATTTGGGGTATGAAGAACAACAGGAGGGTTTTTGAAAAGTGACCCTGGATGCCGACGACGGAAAAGGCCATGCCGGTGAGATAACAGAGGGTGTCTCCTGGAAACGCACGGGCAGGGTACCTGTCGTCGTGATCGTCAGACGGAGGATCGAGCTGGGGAACCTCGGGTGACGCACCAATTATGGTACATGAAGCCGAGGCAGACCCCCAGGAGGGGGAGCATAAAGTAGAGGCTGAAGAGATGTCTGCCGACCAACTCGCTGCTGCCATAGGACATGCCGGCGTGCCAAGCACCTCCGACGTCTACCTCCGACTGACTGCCGAGGAGGTGAAGGGGAATTTTGAAATCAAAGGGCCATGGGAGATAGAGTAGATCGTTGAGGATGACGGATATGGCGATGATGACAGCCTGACTGACTTCGGAGCCGTTGATGCCGGCGAGAATGTTGATGCTGTTGGTGGTGAAGGTCGAGAGGAGGGACATGTAGAGGTAGTAGAGTGGGCCGAGGTTGACGAGCACGCCGAGGAGAGGCCGGAGGGGAATGGGCACGACGACGTGGGTGTTGCCGCCCTCGGCGTAGTAGACCATGAGCATGGGGATGGCGGCGATGATGGGTATGGGCAGCTTGTGTCGCCATCGGATATCGAACACGTCGTCGAGGAATCCGAGGATGGTCGCCATCAGCAGGGACAGCAACGAGGAGAGGTAGACGGACAGCTGGACTCGCTGTCAGACGTGCCCCCGAGGCGAGCTGCGACGACGAACCTCATGGTGGAGCGAGGCGATGCCCTGTAGGCCCTCGAGCGTTTTTCTGCTCTCGGGGAGACTCCCGACGGTGTCGGAAAAGGGAAAGGGAATGAAGAGGAGGAGGAGGAGGATGTATATCGACGCACAGACGAGGCCTTGGCTCTCTGGTCTGCCCGGCGTTCAGTACAGCGTACGGAGTATAGACGACAGGGCGTACATGGGGTCCGAGTAGACCTTCAAGAGGTCCCTTCCCTTGAGGTTGGCACGGACGAACGTCGCGCCGAGTGCGGGCACCAAGTAGAGCGCGGCGAGAAAGGCCAAGAGGGCGAACCCAACGGACGCGAACAAGACAGGGAGCGCTGGCGGCGGGTCGAGCAGCGGACGCACGACGAACCAGACCGCGACGGGGACGAGCGCGAGGAGGAGCACGTTCGGGAGCGGGCGCGGTGATGGTGTTGGTGCCATTGAGAGTCCCTCGAGGCTGTCCACGCGCGCTCGTCAACGTCAACATTGTTCCTCGTGCTCATCGTCATCCTCGTCGAGCGCAGCCTTGGTACGTCGCCATGGACGCGGTCGTCCCCACCACCGAGCTCCCGTTCACTTGGACAAAACCCGCCCTCGACAACGAGGACGAAGCGGACGACATCGAACTCGGTACGTCCCCCACCCGCAACCCGCAACCCGCGACACCCACCCACCGGCACACAGTCCACGCCTGGGTCGTCGACGTCCCCGATCCCACATCCATCGCGCCCCTGCTGAAGTGAGTGCCCCCACCGCCCCTTTCCCCCCCCCCCCCCCCCCCACTCACACCCCTCTCAGATGGCTTAAACAAGCCGGCCTCGACGACAACCCCACCCTCGCGCACCTCAAACGCGTCCGCCGACAAGGCCCTCACGCCACCCTCCTCCTCGACACCGATCCCCCATCGCTCCCGTCCTCGCCCCGCCTCCCGCCCGCGTACCAGCTCCCCGTCCCAGCCCACCCCGCACGCACGCCCGCCGCGCTCGCGCTCAAAAACGCCCACTGGCCCACCATGCTCTGCCCACGCCGGAAATGGGAGCCCGAGCCATGGACCCGCGCGCGCGTCGTCTGGGCACAGAGCGCCGTCGCGCGCCTCAAACGTGCCTACGCCGCCCGGAAGGCCACGCACGAGGTACCGTCGCACACGCACCTCCCCGGTCGCCTGCTCATCCCCCCTCCCCATCAGATGCCCGTCGTCGCACACGTCCCCGTCCCGCTTGCAGACGACCCCCTCGCGAGGCCGTTTTTCGGACACGACACGCGCGCGTCGACGCACCATCCGCTCCGGCACGCCGTCTTCGACCTCGTCCAGCAGATCGCAGTAGATCGCGCCCGGACGGACGCACACGGCGCGCAGTACCTCCTCACCGGGCTCTCCCTCTTCATCACACACGAGCCCTGCGTGATGTGCACCATGGCGCTCCTCCACTCGCGCGTCAAAGAGGTGTTTTACCTGCGGCCCATGCCCCGCACGGGCGGGTGTGGCGGTCTCGCGTGCGTGCCCGCCCTCAAGGGCGTCAATCACCGGTTCAGCATCGCCGTGTGGCATCAGGACGACGACGACGACGACGGCCCAGACCCACTGGACCAGGGGGTCGACGTGTGATCACATCTACCGTACACGAATTATAATTCTATTCTATCTTAATCCCTCCGCGTGGGCCGCCACATCGCGTCTTGAATACACCCCATCAAGCCCTTGTCGGTCAGCGTGCGGAGACGGCCGTTGGCGTCCAGTCCCTACACCATCGCGTCA
>JBBPLE010000338.1:6466-32543 GCA_038089675.1 Boletales sp. KT-2023b | reverse complement strand
GTCGATCGTGGGGTCACCGCCACATATGACTTCGACTTCTTCCTGCATTGTGCGCCCTTGATTAAGACCCTAATTCCAGCTACTGATACCATTTAAGCACACGCCGGGTCGCTGGGAACAACTCGACCCATCCATTACCAAGTTATCCATGATGAGATCGGGTTCAAGGCGAACGAAATCCAGGGACTCACCAATTCACTCAGTTACATGTTCGCCCGCGCGACCAAGGCCGTGAGATTCGCATCCCCAGTCTGTTATGCGAGACTTGCGTGTCAGCGTGGAAGATGTTATTTGCGGAAAATCTTCCTCGGGTACCTTGGCGGTGATACACCAGATGGGACCCAGGGCGGAACGGAAGTCTTTCAAGAAGCGCAGAGGCTGTGGGCTGGTGGTGTTTATAGGGCAGGTCTCAAAGATACCATGTTTTACATCTGAGCTGCTTCGCCAGGTTGTCCTGTGCGAGTGAAAATGGAACTTCGAATGAGCACGCGAATGGTACCTGAGCTGGGATCAATTCGGATTCAGAATTTGTCGGATGAGTCTGGGCCCAGTTACTCATATGGCGACGCATGCATGAACAACCGAATTATGTAATTCAAACCGCGAACCCCTTGAAACTCGTGGTGCAGAACCTGTCTCGGACCACATCCGCACAACGTAAGTCCATCATACTATTACTACTGCGGTCAAACATTTTTTCTTAGAGAGAGAGAGAGAGAGAGAGAGATCATGATGCCGCGGTTACTTGACAGCTCGCTGGCTTTCACACAAATTGGTTCAAGTTCCAATTTGTCCGACTTGGAGTGCAGGAATTAAGTTGCACCCTCCAGGGCCATCCTGTCAGTGGTACGCACTGCATGATTCCTCGTACAAGTTTTATTTTATTTTTAAATCTATGTTTATTGTCCTATAAGACGGTCGCCCTTTGCTGGACATTTTCGTACATCGTTTACCCACGATACACTCTCAGCTGCTTTCCGCGGCCTGTTTGTGACTCAACTTCTTCCGATCTCTCGTTTTTACTGTAAACGGAAGGCTTCAAACACACCGAAACTCGGATCATCCGAATCTCTCATGGACATTCGTTTATGAACGATCTATTAACCGAGACCGAAGGACGATCATGCCATGCGATACTCGCCATATCTGTAGATGCACCATACCCCTGTTCATATAGAGAAGTTGTGATGTGCGCAGGATGGTTGGACATGCTGCGCCTATGTGCAGTGGTAATCTACATTTCAGAAGGTCAGCATGCCTCCCTCTTAATATCCACCGTCGATATTTGATTTTGTTGGATGAGCCCGAGGGCTTCCTGCCGCAGTTCCATGCTTTATTTGAATGGCTCTATGTAAGCATTGATGGTTTCAGGACTAAGAAAAAACGCTGATGGGGTCTTAAAGCAACGTTGCCGCCTGTGACCGGGAAATAGCATCTTCCGCCTTGTTCTGTCGAAGTTGATAGTGCTTCAAAATTTACTAGGACTACGCCGCAGTACCATGTGCACCTATTGGTGCTGGACTGGCAAGTGAGCGGTGATGGCATCCTTGCAATCCTACCTCAGCTCCACCCAAAGCACACTCGAACGGCGAGCACAGGGGGGACGATGGAAGGCGGAGTCCCTCGTATCATTGTAACGGCACCTGCATGGTGCCTTCAGCTATAAAGATGCCCAAGCCGTAAAGGTAGTGCATCCCACCGCAGTCCCCCCTTGTCGCCATTAGATGACGTTCAGGCTTTCTGCCATATCCCTTTTACTGTTGCCCTTTTCCAATGCGTTGTCGGTCGCTGGTGGTTTGAACTCCCGCCAAACATCTACCGTGCTTGGTCCAGTCAGCCAACTTCATATCGCGAACAACGACATCGCACCAGATGGCTACAGCAGATCGTGTGTTGAATTTGGTTATCTTGTGTTTTAGTTCCTGACGTTTTGTAGATCTGTTCTTGCAAATGGCGTGTTTCCCGCACCACTCATTAAAGCCAACAAAGTGGGTATTTGGGTATTACGATGATATCGAGACTGTAGTGCACTGACTAGAAACATTTGTGCTAGTATGACCAATTTGATATTCAAGTTTTCAATGGTCTCACAGATGCTACCATGCCTCTGGAAACTAGTATTGTGAGTGATGACGCATATACTGTAATTTATTGCATTCCGTGCTTATATTTTATATAGCATTGGCACGGGATCTTTCAAATTCTGTCCAACTGGGCTGACGGTGCTTCATCCGTGACCCAGTGCCCGCTCCTTCCGAACGATTCATTCGAATACCGATTCAATCCCAATAGTCAGACCGGCACGTATTGGTACCACTCACACTATTCAACACAATATTGTGATGGGCTTCGAGGACCTTTGGTTATTTATGACCCTGCTGACCCTCTGTCATACCTGTACGATGTCGATGATGGTAAGTCACCGTCAATTTTCTCGCTCTTTCTTTTGTACTAACTCGAAGCAGAAAATACCGTTATCACTCTCGCGGATTGGTATACGCCAACTATTGTGTGAAAAAAAGCTTGGGCTGACCTGTATCTAGGTATCATGAACCATCAACTCAACTCGGGAAGATCTTTTCAGCAGTGGAAGCGAATTCTACATTGATCAACGGCCGCGGCCGTTACTCTGGTGGTCCATCGACTGCGCTCTCAGTCGTCAATGTCCAGGAAGGATTACGGTATCGCTTTCGCGTCGTCTCCACTTCTTGCCATCATGCTTTCAATTTCTCGATTGATGGCCACCGCATGACCATAATCGAGGTTGACGGAAACGAAGTAACTCCCGTCGAAGTAGACATGATACCCATTCTCGCTGGCCAACGTTACTCCGTAGTGGTTACAGCGAGCATGACCGCTGGGAACTACTGGATTCGTGCTTTGAGTAGCGCAACCAACTCCTCGTACGAGAACGGACAAAACATGGCTATTCTGCGTTATGGGGGGTCGTCAGATGAAGATCCCACCTCAGAAGCTGGTCCGTTCGAAATCGCATTCGATGAGGGAAATCTTCACCCACTCATCAATCCGGGCGCACCCGGGATCCCCGAGATTGGAAAGGCGGACGTGAACCTTGTGCTCTCCCCGAGTATCAATTCCACGGGTTATTATACAATCAACGATGTATCCTTTGAGGATCCCACTGTTCCTGTGCTTCTCCAGATCCTCAGCGGAGCAAAGCATCCTTCCCAACTCCTCCCGAACGGAAGCGTCTACGAACTTCCACCAAACAAGGTCATTGAAATAAGCTTCCCTGATCCCGTTTTGGCAGCCGGTGGTCCTGTGAGTACAGAGTTTTACGGCCGCCACGTATGCTAACTCTGCATGTATTTTCAGCACCCTATACATCTTCATGGCGTATGTGGCTTATCAAGTTTCCCATGTTTTCTTTTTCGCTGGTTCTGACAAACCGGCGGTTTTCAGCACACATTCGACGTTGTGAGGGGTGCTGGTAGCAGCGTAACCAATTTCGTGAATCCTATTCGGCGTGACGTGGTATCTCTAGGTAACAGTGCTTCAGACAATGTGACCATCCGGTTCGTCACGAATAATCCGGGACCGTGGTTCCTTCACTGGTAAGCGATATACCACCGGATTCACATAGATGTTGACCCCACATGCCACGATCTAGCCACATTGAGTGGCACCTCCACCAGTACGTGCCCTGCATTGCAGCGAACAGTTGTGGGACTGATCTTGCTGTCTAGCGGATTTGCCGTCGTCATGGCCGAATCAATAAACGAAACAGCTCAGCTGGGATCCGTGTTGACGCCAAGTAAGCTCTTTTCTTCATGTTAGTGCCCACGATGAGGATTGACCGCTTCCTGCTAGCGGAATGGTACCAGCTTTGCCCTGCGAGCTCATATTAGACACGCGCACGTCAGGTTGTTTACTAAACCACTAGCAACTTCTGGACTTTTCCCCCCCTATTTGGACTGAGAAATTGCGTTGTGGACATTCACATTTATCAAAAGGACTTTGTCGCTATGTATGGCCACCGGGCATGAATATGGTTAATATGAGATCTTTGCGATGAGTCGGAAACTTGCGCTACTATGGCAGCACTATTTGTCACTAAGGTTTTTATTATACACCACCTACAAAGGTATGGGATCGATAGCCATAACGGAGGGAATCTAAGGCGTATTTGATGCTGTAGAACGTAATGACCTCGGGAATCAATAATCAACAACCGATGACTGGCCCTTGGTCACCGTAGAGGGGATCTCTGGCGAACCATGCCAAGGAAGCGACGAAATAGAGATGAGATTGCTGAGGCCGTGAACCCAAACGGCGCGAATCAGCGTCGACATTCGTCCCCTTCGGGTAGCACTCCAGTATCTCCAAATCCCTGCCAACGTCTCTCAATAAACGATGTGGAACGCCAGCCGGAATGATGACGACGTCTCCCTTTCTGACATCGACGTCAACCCTATCCGGATTACCCTCCCCACCAAAGCGCAGCTGAGCATGCCCCGTGGTAACACACAATACCTTGTGCGTGGTAGTGTAGAAATGGTCCCTGATGAGCAGTGTGCCGTTCCGGTGTGGATCAACCACGCCGATGGATAGAAGATGGGATTTGAGCTCTGAGACTGACGTCGATTCGGGGAAGCAGCTGCGGTAGACGAGGACTGGGCGATTTTGAACGAATTGAGGTATGAGGTTGTATTCCGGATTGCCATACTTGAGAACCGTGAGAGAGGGCAAGGGCGTGAGGGACAACAGTCCAGCTCTAGTACCGGTCGCAGGTCCGGGCACAGAACCAGAATCTTTTTTGCTTTCGACCCCGGTTCCGGTTCCAGTGCTGGCTCCCGACTCAGAACTGGTCCTACTTCCCAGTCCATTATAAGACCCTGTTTCTGTCCCAGAGCCAGACCTAGCGCTTGGCTCAACACCGTTTCTGGCCATGACCTCAGACCCAGTCCCGCTAGGAGTTCTCGGCCGACTGGTAGTCCCGGGCCTGGTCCCTGGTCCAGAGCCGACCATGACCCAAGTATCTCTTCCAGGGCCAGCGCCAGTCGGGGAAGCCCTGACTCCTGCCCAAGTCCCATTGTAAGTGCCGTAGACAGTGCCGGTTCCAGCCTCACTCCTACGAACTCGCTCCAGATCACTGATGACAGGGTAATTGAGTCGGATGTCTGCCTCCGTCTTCGTGATGAGATCGTCCTGAGAAAAGTCGGATCCTGGAACAACGATGCTGGTTTCTCGGAGATACGCCTGGAGGTGTTGATGAACGGAAATCTGTAAGAACTCATCCAAGGTGGCTGGCGGCGCGTCTGGAGGGGTTCCGGTGAAGGACCGACTTGGGAGGGGCTTGAACACTATGCCTGAATAGCTCACGTTGCTTATCAACGTATCGGTGGTCTTGATGACATCGGGAACCATTGGGCTTCCGTAGATGGCTGGGATGTTGCTCAGGTTCTGGCTTGAGGAAACGAAACGCTGGTGGCACCAGGCGTGAGGTACGACGTCAAGTGTGTTGATTAGATTGATGTTCCACGATGGGTAGCCATCCGCTCCACTCGTGGCTGGGATTCTGAACGTCTTCTCAAAGAGACTGACAAAGGGAGCGTTTCCGGGACTTGGAGCTCCAGATATACAAGTCATGGTCCGCTCAGCGGGAATGACCCTGCCTAATACTAGGGCGAGCGCAGCAGACGAAGCGATGGCACCACCAACGCTATGCCCGGTGAAGATGAACCTCGGAAGGGTGCGGGTATTTGGATCCTTGGTGGATTTGACGGCGTTAATAAAGTTGAGCAGCGTCCGAACACCTGCAGCACTGGGAGCCGGACTAGTGAGCAACATGTGCACCGCTCTCGCGATTGGCAAGCTGATATATGCTTTGTTGAAATCCAGCGCGTGTGCGGAAACCTCCGTTGGCTGATTCTTGAATTGACCGTCAAGGACATAAGCGTTGAAATCGACGACTTGGTGGACAGACTTGGTGGGGGCACCAGCAACGGTGACGACATAGGTTGGACATAGAGAACCATCCTCAAACTCGAGGTTCTCGTGGCAGACCAAATACCACGAGAGATCGGGACCAGTTGTAACAGCATCACCTCCGTTCTTCCAGACGACTGGCCCCCAGCCCAGTTGCCACATACCCCTTTGGCCAGATGGAATGCCCTTCGGATTGAGAGATGCAAGGGTATCGATGACCCTCCTCCGAAGAGAGTTCAGAAGATTTTCCATAGTTCCTGCGAGATGATAGAGCTGGCTTGCGGCGAAAGACAAAGTAAGAATTTGCTGAGAGACGGAGCGTTTGTGTAGCTTTATTGCGAGGTCCTGAGCAAACCCACACATTGTAAGAGTGTCTGGCTCCGAGGATCAGAAGAAGCCATGTCGGTGTGATGCCAGTACTCACGGTTCCAAGACCCGGAGGTAGGGAATATAGCGGAACCAGTCGCGTATACGTTACCGGTGCCATATACTCGGTAGTTGCGGTCGACAGACGGCTTCGATGAATTCCGTGGCTCTTCCTCCGGTTCTAAATTGGGATGGAGGGGAAGCGTATCGTCCATGTACAAGGTCGAGGACTCATGGACGAGTCCAGGTACTTGGAACTGAGCTTTGTCGGGTTCAGAATTATCCCATCTGCCTGCACCGTAACCATCATGGTGCCAGTATTCGATACCGTTTGCTTCGTCACCTGCCATAGCATTGATGGCTTGCAATCTGTCTCATCCAAGATTCATGAAAGAACCAATCAAGTCCAAAAAGTTGTACTCACGCAGCCCTGTACATAACCTCACGCAGTTTCTTGTCGCTCTCCGGAAATGCAAGCTGGAGGTCAATGTTTGTGGATCTGTTTGTTCTCTCCCCGTTGAATCGAACCCGACATTCTGAACTTGACTCGTCGATCTCCCCGATCATGACACACGCTGGGGAGATATCCATTCCAGATAAGTACGATCCAAGTATGGGGACTTTTACAACTCACCCACGATGACATGATTTGGAGAGCCCGCCAGCTGAGTCGTAGTGGGAGCCGAGAAAAAGTCGGGACACAACCGGGCAGCATCCTCCTGTTGTTCCTCGGCGAGTGGTAGATGGGTAGCCGTAATCTCACCGTGGTACTGCAACTTCGTGTTGGGGTCACGTCCGGCAAGGTAGTAAGAAGCGATTTCGATGGCCTCATCCAGGTTTTGCTCGGCATACTTGCCTTCCTTGTTCCCGCGCGTGTTACATTCTTCTCTACGCAAGGAACGGTACTTCTCTGGGAGCGGGAAACGTGCATTGACCTGACAAACGAAGTGGCCACTGAGACGCGAACCGGCCCTACCATGTTGCTTTTCGACCGAGTTGAGTACGATGGTGCAAGCAGGGATGGCGCCCGTCGCAAGGATGATGTTGGGTTTCTTCGGAAGGGAGAAGCTGAATGCACCACGGGACGTGTGCAGCACGTTGGTCCGTTTACCCGGGTCTAGGCGATCGATCTCGAATCGCTCAACCACAACGTCAGTGACGATCGTGAGAGGAGAGCCCTCTCCTTTCTTGGCAAGGTTGCGCTGGCGTTCGTACAGCTTGAGCAGTGGACCAGGGGTGGAGAACTTTTCGAAGACTAGCTTGGAAACTCGCGTCGTCTTTCCAACAGCGAGGCTCGCGGGTTCTGCGTAGTTGGCCGTGTCGATTGCTTTATCGACCGAATCAGCCCAGACGGCGTTGTTGAGCTGTTCCCCGATATATCTTTGAAGGCCCTGATATTCCCCGCCATAAAGTTGATCAGGTTCAACCACGTTGAGAAGATCCTTGCAGTTCTTCCAAAATTGTTCCTCTCCGGCAGTAGCGAGTAGAGATTTCGGAAAGTCGCGCATTAATCCTAGGGGCGGTCGCGGGGACCACGCAGACCAGAATGGACTACGTCCACCAAAGAAAGGAAAGCATCCATGTACAAACTAACGGACGTGTGTGAAAAATACTCGAAAGGGGCAGGAGCAGCAAGGACAAACCTTGATATCACTGTGGAGTGTGGAGGGCGTCAGAGCCCAAGGGTACGTCTGTGACGCATTGTTTAGGAGTAGGTTGAAGGGTAAAGGAAGATTCTAAGCGAAGGTCGTGAACAACCATCAGCTAAAGAATCTCGTAAATACCTGAAAATGGGTCATAAGCCATAAGCCTGTTGAAGGTGTGTTCAGAGAGCGCGTAAGATGATAGGATAGGTAATCACCTCCACGCTCAAGGACGAGGATTCTTCGTCTTGGGTTCAATTCAAGAGCTTTATCGATGTATGCGAGAGCACAAAACCCGGTCCCGATTACAATATCGTCGAAATCGCCGTATTCTACTATAAACATCAGATATAGGTTTCGTCTCGAAATCGAGCAGCTCACCCAAGATCATACGCCATTTCGTCTCATCTGAAAAGTAGTGCTTGGTAGTAGCTGTGGCAGGCGACGAGGACTGTTCGCTAGGCTGAGGAAACCCGTATTGATTCGCGGGGTTTGATGAGGCATGGTGACGAACGGAGGATACCAAACTGGGATCTAATGCGGAAAATACATCAAGGTATCTGTTGTCTGGCATGGCTGGAGTATGGAGAGTGATGAGAGGTGCGTTGTGGTTGCGGGAAACGGGGGGGCTTCGGGTAGAATAATATAGATGCTGCTGCGAGAGTGTCTCGACAAACACCGTTCCCGACTCACCGTCGACCACTCCACCTACTCCACCTGACAAAATCGATAGAACCCATCGACAAACTGGACAAAGGCACGCAAGATTGTTCGCGAAGGTCGTGTGCAGCGATACGATTACCTATTGGCGATGCAATATCCTTCTCTGGCAGAAACGAGGCAACTGGGTGGTGATGGTTGAGAACGGAACCCTGCGGTGCAACTCAATCTCGGCTCCATTGATGCGGTATCGACTCACTTGAAATACATCACCACCCTGGACACCAACCGAGCCGATTACGAGATTTCAGGGTGCCACAAATCTTTCCTTGCAAGATTCTCCAGTTAGCCCATCAGGGGCTGTCCGATCGGCCCGTAAAAACCAAGATAAATATCAGGCGCAGAGATGACAAACGTGTCCACTCACAGGCAGAATTGGGGTCTCGAACCCGTTTCTGTGGATCCACGTGGGGGTATCACTTTGCTGCAGAACGGTTGTCCAGTTCGTTCTAGACCAGAGAGCTTCGAGTCCCCATCATAAATCTGATCTTCTCGGATTCGGAGCGACTCTGGTTCCAGGCAGCATTTCAACATCCGATACGATCACCTCTGCTGCAGGGGTCAAGGCCGGGGCTAAAAAAATTCGGGATGCTGGTGCACCACTAACCCCACCCGGCAAGTAAGACCCAACCTTGGTCAAAAAAAAAAAAAAGACCAAAATGAGCGAGATACTTGAACGTACCACTGGATGTCTCATACGTTCTAGTCGTTCAGCTTCAATGATGACATATAATGTTCGTATGTCAAACGCAGGTGAACGAGTACGTTCGCAAGTAAGTTGCAAATGTGGGTCATGATTGTACTAGAGACTCGCAGCGTGTGAGCTTTGAAAATTTTGAAGTTCGGGTCAGACGCCGACAATATATTTGCTCGTTGCTTGCATTGCTCAGTGACACCGTCAAGAAAGACTTCTACGGCGCTTCTGATAAGTGAAATCGCAGATGTATTTAGTCATATCGGATGCAGGTGATCGCACAGCCCGCGGGCTAGGATCGGGGTAGAGGGTAAGAAGTCACTAGGGAGGGATCCGGAGTTATCCGAAGTTGTCATAGGCTATCGGCACGAGGCAAGGTGGTAATGGAAACGTCGGACACTGGGCACCCAATAGGAGTAGTGTATTATACAGGGCGTAGGGTCCAAAAGCACGTGTAGAAATAGAGTCGACAGGCTACATTAGTACTGCAGGTATGCAAGAATGAATAAATGCTACCGATTCCCCGTTCAGGTTGTAAGAATAGACCCAGTTGACGACCAAAAAAAAAAAATCCGCGGAACATGAGTGACGCGATGCTCACAAAGGCAAAAAGTTGAACTTTTCAATCAAGTTTAAAGAATGTCTAGAATACGTATCTTGTCCAAAAAATAGTTCGGAGAAACCTCCTTGCGTATACTCACGACGATCGGATGGTCCGTCGCAACCCGCTTGTATTCCCTGGGCGAATGTGGCGCAAGCAACAGAGCCCCAAAAGGTTGTCTGAGACGCACAAACAGCCGCAACGCGCGGGTTAACTTGTCGAGTGGAGAGGCCAGCTGTAGCGGTTGTATCGTGTGTGGTATCAAGATCGGTGCCGGGTCCCTACCAGAGGGGCTGGGGCCTGTATCCGGAATGACATGCAGAAATAACGATTCCTCGTCGTTGGCAATCATATCTTCGTGTGGGAGGACAGGGTCAAAGAGGGACTGAAACCACGGATGCACGAGCACGAGATTGGACAGGCCGGCCAAATCATCCGATGTTCTGATCTCAACCTCCCCCAGCACAGCTGCCGTGGCGCGGTAAACGCGCAGAGAAGGATCGTCATCGGCAACGAATGGTCCGCTAACTGTTCGCAACAGAAATACGATGCATGCCAAGGTGAGGCGACGGCTGACGAGGCGTGGTGTTGGCTGAAAGAGAAGTCGATCATACAACTCTATAGCGGAGTCATGAAGTGCCGAAGACGTCTGTAGTTCGGAAAGAGCCGTTTCCATATCGTTATCTGGAATGGGCGATGGAACATGCGGAGATAATGGCTCGCGGTAAACGGCGATCTCCGAAGGCAGACAGCTATTGTAATCTGATGCCTTCCCCGTCCAGGCCAGAATAGTTGCATCGCCAGAGCGTGTGAGGACCTCTTGCAAGAGACGGCCGAGGGCACGCCGTTGCCCTTCGCCGTACGTGACAGGGATGGATACATCGAATATGCCGAACAGTGAGTAAGCTATGTCTTCTTGCTTCGAAGCGAACCGAGTAGACGCAAGGCGAAGTTTCTGCCGAACGTTCTCTGACCCAGGCCTCAAAGAGAGAAGCTCCTTTGCATCGATCCCGGTTGCGAGCGCCATCTCTCGCATGACGATAGGAGATTCCTTATGATTAAAAGCAACCTCATGAGGGAGGTAAACTCGCCAGTCCTCGGTGTAAAAACGAATAACCTTGGATGCGAAGAACTCTTGTAGGGTCCACGCACGGGTATTCCACAGACTCTCCTCCAATGCTCCAAGCTCCGAATCGGATAATACACCTTTAAGGTGAACGACAGTGAGCGATGATTCGTGATACCATTGAAACATGGAAGTAAGTGATTCCTGCAGTGCTGCGCCATCGGATTTGTTGATGCAACAGGTGTCGCTCCAGGCCCAACGAAAACCTGCTTCTCGAGCTATCGTGCAAAACATGAGTAACTTCACCATCTTGGGTGATGCCGTGAGGTTGTGGACTGATTCTTGCAGAATATCGTGAAAGAGGGGTTCGTCTTCATCCCACGTGTGGGAGAATGTAGCGTATCTGAAGTATTCTCGTACCATCTGTTCAAAAACAGCGTTGTCGACCCGTAAAACCATCGACGAAACGAGCTGTTTGAACTGGGAGTCCGTTTCGAAAACGCGCACCCGTTCTTGTTCGCTATAAATATGTCCATCCTTGGTGTCGATCAGGACCAGCGGAAAATCCCGTTGTATCCGCTTCGCAAAGCTGAGAATGGCTGCCTTCGATTGCGAAGGGCTTACATAGTGTTTACGTAGTTCTGTGGGCACAGAGTTAACAAGTCATCAACGTAGTATTAGAGCCATTACCACGAGTATGGGGATCAGGCGACTGTTCGATTTTCAAAAGCATATCCTCAAGGGCCTCGATCGCTTCGTCGTAACGGCCAGCACCATGCAGCGCGACATGTTTGGCCTCATAGCTCCAAGGATGGGATGAGTTAATCATGATAGCCTGAGATGCATGTCACTTGCTAATCCGGTGATCAAAAACCAAACCAAACGTACTTCATTTGCATCTTGGAGCGCTGACTCCCACTGGCCCGTCGCTGCATAAGCGACGCTCCGCTTGATAATTGTGCTAGCGGACGATGGATCTAGGGTCAACGCCGATGAGTAATAAGCCGCAGCGTCGCAATGCGCGGAAGAATCCGCCGCTATGTCTCCCAGCTCGTTCAATTTATTGATACATCGCTTCCTAAAATCTGATACATTGTCAATATCAGATGGGAAAAATCAAAGGCAAAGTTCTTCACAAGTGGCCCATTCCATTTTCGCAGTCAATTTCAATTTAACATCGGAGTCCATTTCGAGAAAAGATGCGACTGCGCCGCCTGTGAGGCCGGCAGCAAATAATGCTTCGCACTTGTGTTGGTAGACCTCGAAGCTGAGAGCATCAAAATTCCATCCTGTA
Organism: Boletales sp. KT-2023b; assembly: GCA_038089675.1. Taxonomy (NCBI): domain Eukaryota; kingdom Fungi; phylum Basidiomycota; class Agaricomycetes; order Boletales; species Boletales sp. KT-2023b. The sequence goes on along the minus strand of JBBPLE010000338.1, from coordinate 20,210 downwards.
ATCTTCGCAAGACATTCAACATATGTACTGATGACGGCGGAGTAATTCGCACCAGTGAAATAGTCAATAGTTCTGGAAACTCGGAAAATTCTCCGGGAGCCGCCGCTGACGTCAAGACCTGTAGTGCATATTCATAATTTTGCAACTCGATTGCAGATTTCGCTACAAGAACGGACATGTACGCCTGACATGCTGTTAACCCCGCTACGTTGGGCAAAATCGAAACAATGTATTACCTGAACACAGCGAAATGATTTATCGGGAGAAGACTTTATCAGGTCATTTGCACGAGCGATGGCCTGATCATGAAATCCGCTGAGAAATAGGATGACTGACTGATATTATGGTGAGCGTTGAACGCTAATCATACATTGCGCGTACCTTTACGAGTAGAAGATAACACACGTGTTCTGGATTGCAGACACTGAAACCAAGATCGAATGCCTGCATGGAGTGCTCATGTCTGCCCTGGCCACAGAGGGCGACACTTTTCGCAATGCATCCTATGACAGATGACTGGACATCAACTGCCTGGAAATGAACAACATTTCAGTTGGTGCAAACTAGAAAGGCATGATTCATTACCATCTCGGCATCATCGAGCGCGCCAACCCAGTTTCGTAGACGAGCATGAACAAGAGCACGCTTCGCAAGTGCATGGTAAGACCTTCCATTCAATGCGATATCACGGGATAGTACTTCCATGGTAGACTCCAGTTTTCCATGAAACCATAACTCCCATACTGCATCGGTGAGATGTATAAACTACTCAAAAGGAATATCATTGATGATTAAATGGGTGTCCGAGATGATAATAGGGTATGCTTACTGCATCATTCTGGTGGTCAAACAGAGAAACAACCGTTAATCGCTAGAGTAGCGGAAGGATGAGTGTGCTCACATGACTAGAGCCTTCTTGAATTTCGTAAGGAAGATGCCAGATAGAGATTCTATCTTCCCCGCCAGTCACGAGATGGCGATTGTCAGGCGAGATCGCAATAGCACACCCGTCGTAGCTGAGTTCAAGTGTAATGGGACCCCAGGCATGTGCAGCGTGGTCCCACAAACGTACGCGACGCTGATCGAGATTGGCCAGTAAGTTGCGGTTGCGTGGTACAGCGAGGTGTTCCTTGATAGCTACTTCTCCAGCTCGAGGAAGTTCCAACAGTGTCGACCCCAAAGACGCGTCAATCCATCGTTGTGAAAACGATGACGACGCAAAAATCCGATCGTCGCGCCACCACACGAGGGACTCGGGGAAAAAGTCGGGGACATCCACAATCAGATCGCCATCACGGCTATCCCAGATGCGCAAGCAGTCATTGACGCCGGCGGTGGCGACGTGATCGCCATCAGGTGAGAAGGCGACGCATGCGATGCGATTATTGTGCTTTAAAGGGGGGAGGAGCCGCTGGCCCGTTGTGAGACTCCACACATTCACGGTATAGTCGCTCGACGCGCTGGCAAACCTGGTTGATCCCGGCGACACGTCCAATGCGGTGATCCACTTCCCGTCCACATGAGCTGACTCGACGACCCTTTGTTGTGTCTTCGCATCCCAAACTGTTACTTGACAATCCAGACCACCGCTGACAATCCACCTCCCGTCGCTGGAAATTGCGACGACAAAGACGCAGTCACCCACTTTCATCGTCGTCCTCTTCCCATCGCTGATGCCCCATTGGTGGATCTCCCCTTCGTTGCAGCCTGTCACGAAGTACGACCCATCGGGGGAGAACGCAACTGAGTTCACCACACAACCATGAGTAATTTCTAGCGGTTTCGGGATGACTTGACGTGGTGCATGGTTAGTTGAACGTTTGCTAAGATAAAACACTGGTCTACATACACAAGTGGGTTGACATTCGCAAGCCAGGCTCCTCCACAATGACTCGAGCAACGGCGGGCGGCTATGATTATGGAAGAGGATGTCGCAAGCCACACAGCAAAGCCTCGTGGCAAACCTAATAAATGAGCGCCCAAATTTGGCACCGCGTTCTCCACAACCAAGTGGGACTCGAGTACATTGTACTGACTCCTTGACCGTCGAGTCAAAAGTTCCGTCAAGTAGAGTACCGATTGATATGATATTCTGAACTATTACCTAATCAGACATCCTTCCGTAGCGGCAAAGAGTTGCTTGTAGTACATACTTACATTCACGTGGGACCGGCCGATCAAGCAGGCCCAGTAAGCACTTTTTTGCCTCTTTCCCATCTGATCATCGAGCGCCTGATAAGATGCCACGCAGTTCATACATGTATAATTATATATTCGCTAAAGATAACTAACTGAAAAGGGGGTGCAAATTCCATTTATAGACAAAACCGCTGTCAGCAATTCACATTGAAATCGAAAACACACATTCCACCAAAACCACACAAGTGTTGCCTACACCATACTAGGGAAGTTCTCGAACACCTCTTGTGCGGATATCCACTTGGCTGTCACGACTGCTGGACCTCTTTTCCGTTTCTTTTCCAAGACGATAGGGTGCACGCGGCCGATAGCTTTCCTTTGAAGGCTCTATCACTCCCTCGGTGACGAAGCATGTCATTCCAGCTAACCACAAGACGCATCGTTTTCAATGGTGTGTGCTTCGTACTTTTCACTCGGAGAGAGCAGGCGCTTTCTCTGTTGCATGGGCCTGTTGGCTAATGCAACATCGGTAGTCGCGCTTCTCATAGTGACGCAGGCATGTTAAACATTAGCCATGGTCCTGGCTACGTTGCTGATCTACTTCTCAATGTGTGGTATATCTATTGAAGACTGCCGTGCATTACGCTTACCGTGTGAGTGTTTCATTTCCCTATAGTACTTGCCAGATTTCTAGTATTCATGCTTAAACTCTTCGTACTCAATCGCTCGTCCATAGTGGTTATTCGGCCAGCATCACTTGAGTGAGAAAAAGGAGAAACCTCGCGAAGAAATCTTGGCCAGGCTGGGGAAGAAGGGCCTCCGTCTTGACGAATACGAACGTGCGCCGCTTTACACCTTTATCTATCCTTACATACATTGACGACTGCTATAGTGTCCATATCAAAGGAGGTTGTATGCCCAGATGATATCCAAGTACGCTTTGAAGGTATGCATGCATCCAGATGTCCGTTCCTTACTTCGCGCTTATCAACTTGGCGTTCAGACATTGGCGGTCTTGATCCCATCATTTCCTCTCTCCGTGAATCCGTTATATATCCCTTGATGTACCCCCATCTTTTCACTTCTTCTTCTTCACTCCTCAGTGCACCAAAAGGGGTCCTTCTTTACGGTCCCCCTGGCTGCGGAAAAACGATGCTTGCTCGCGCTCTTGCCAAAGAATCTGGGGCCACATTCATAAACATTCCTGCATCAGTACTCACCAACAAATGGTTCGGAGAATCTAATAAGCTCGTTGCCGGGCTCTTCAGTCTTGCTAGAAAACTGCAACCAACAATTATTTTTGTGGACGAGATAGACACATTTTTGAGAGAACGGAGAACAGATGATCAGGAAGTAATGAGCATGATAAAGGCCGAATTTATGACGTATGTCGTCACTCGATTCGGAATTGGGCATTTCACTGATATGCAGATCATGATGTAGGTCGTGGGATGGATTGATGTCGGGAGAGCATCGAATAATTGTCCTCGGAGCGACCAACCGCCCCATGGACATCGATCCTGCCATTTTGCGCCGCATGCCCAAACGATTTGCTGTTGGTCTGCCAAACGCAGAGCAGCGATTCAAGATCCTTTCTTTGGTATGACTCTCATTCTACTTGTCTCCCCCGATCTGAATATCTCGAAAACGACATAGATGCTGAAGGACACCAGAATTGATCCTTCGTTGACTCTCGAAGTAATCGCGGCTAAGACATCTGGCTTCTCGGGTTCGGACCTACGCGAACTTTGTCGGAATGCCGCCATGGTACCCGTACGTGAATGCATGCGTGCAATGGCACATGACGAAGAGGCGATCAAGAGAGTGGAGCAAGAGGTGTGTCCATCCGACCGTCATTTTGCGTGATGAATCTCATTCGCGTTTCCACAGGGATTTGCCATGCGCCCGTTGACGTTGACCGACTTTTGTGAGGCAGAAGGTTCAACGCTGGTGCTGACTGACCCAGACCCGGACGACGAACCGCTACCGGTGAACGGACCCGACAACACGTTGATCGAGGTGACGCGACTGGCGGAGGGGGTAGCGAGCAGTACCGATGATAGCGCGACGTCCAACACGTCGAACGATGAGGTTGTCGAACTGCAGCGTTCGTGACTTGCCTTGCTTGTCACTTCGTTCGGAGCATGGAACCAACATACGCTTACCATACGCTGCTGGCTTAATACAATTGGATAGAACAATGCTCTCGCATGATCAGTGTCGTGATTGATGTGGTTCTTATCCGGTGCCTTATCGTCTATCCGTCAGATCCCGGGAAATCGTGGAAATGGGGAGCATGCTTGTGGTGGAAGGGATTGCAGAAGAAAATAACTCAGTGGTACACTAACTTTGTCTAGTACTTGCAGTATGTAAATATTCGCTCTCAGTGACACGCAAAAAGTCAACAAGGAACAATCACCTTTCGGAGGGTTGGTAAGTTAGACACCTCAATCAAAAAAACAAAAGTTGTGGATGCACAGGGGATTGAACCCTGGACCTCATACACATTCGCTCACATGTTCGAGCGGTTGCAAAGCATGCGCGCTACCACTGCGCTATGCACCCCTACGGTTGATGCCGCCCTTTTGCGGTCATGGGCTGCAATGACGAAGAACAGTCCAAGTCTCGGCCGGACCGGTCTGTCCAACGCTTGATCTTCCATTCGCGCACTACGGCTCAATTTGTGTGCCCGAAAACGTCCGTTGCTCGGCGTTTCCTTCCTTCCGACCGTAGTCCCCCACTAAGCACTTTCCGACGTCATCGTGCTGCAGGGTGCGGACTTATAGTAAATCTGCCCCGCTTTGTAGGTCTTCGCACGTTCTTCACGACCGCGATGTGGCAGCCCCGATCCGCCGAAGGCATGTTAAGGCTTAGATCATCGCCTCTCTGACATTTGTCGGCCTTTTTGGTTGACAAACAGAATCGGATGCGATGGGTCGTGTACAGCTTGAAACCTTGCAGGTCGGCGCAAACCGTACTCACTCCACAAGATCCGCGAAGATGTCGTGCGGAGATATACGGATCCCACCGTACGGATCATTTTGTCGTCTGCTACACAACGCTCACCCGAGAATCATGTGCAATAATTCGAGCCCTGAATCCACTGGGCGCACTGGATGCCGATATTCGAAACGACTGAGACGTCCTCCAGCATACCGAGAATAGCACCTCCATAACAACGAGCACTGACATCAAACCTTGTGGTATCTACAGTGATCGCTAACCAATCTCCCGTCGATTTGTTTCTATCTTCAAGTTGAGCTTTCCGAGCACAATTTATACCATTCCTCTGTGGAAATGATCAGTCCTTCAAGCGGCCTGCCACATTGGGTCATGAATCGTACCCGGAACCACTGCGCTTTCTTGCTTTGCCGCTTCGCTCCGTGCTTCTGCCATCACAACGGCAAATCCGCTACACACGATAATTAGATCGAGAATCAAGATGTTCGTTCATTCGATGTGACGTACTGGTTGAAATGCCAATCAATGTGGCTGGATTCGGACACGTGAGATCATCATTCAGCGCTCTCGAGGTCACTAAATCGCTCACCAGTGGAGGAACCAGGGACCTGGATTGTCCGTTTTAAAACGAATGGTCACGTTGTCCGACGTACTATTGCCCAAAGATACAACATCTCGCCGGACAGGGTTCACAAAGTTCGTATCGTTAGTTCCAGGAAGCCTCACCACGTCGAATGCGTGCTTTTTCGAACGTTAGAGACAGATAGTAAATAATTTAGAACACATACGCCGTGAAGATGGATAGGGTGCTGAAGAAGAGTCAGCGTGGTTCGACATTTCACGATCTGTACACCTACAGGGCCACCTACGGCTGCGGTAGGGTCGGGGAAGCTTATTTCTATGACCTTGTCCAGGGGTAGCTCGTAGACGCTTCCATTCGGCAACAGTTGAGACGGATGGCTTGCTCCACTGAGAATCTGGAGAAGTACTGGGAGAGCCGGGTTGTCAAAGGACACATTATTGACAGTGAAGTAGCTGGTCGCGTTATTTCCTGGCTGGAGGACGAGACTCACATCCGCTTTTCCGATCTCGGGTACCCCGGGAGCACCAGGGTCGATGAGTGGGTGAAGCTTGCCTTCATCAAACCCTATATCGTATGGACCCTCGCTCGTCGTGGGATCCTCATCAGATGCTCCTTCGTAGCGCAATACAGCCAGGTTTTGACCGCCGTCATACGAGGCATTTGGAGCACTGCTCAAAGCACGGATCCAATAATTACCGATGGTCTTGTTTGCGGTTACCACCACGGAGTAGCGTTGACCAACAAAGATGGGTATCATGTCAGTCTCTACGGGCTCCACCTCTTTCCCATCTGTTTCAATAATGGTCATGCGGTGACCGTCGATCGAGAAGTTGAATCCAGGATCGCAAGAGACCGAAACAATGCGGAATCGATACCGAAGTCCTTCTTTGACATTAACGACAGAAAAGGGAGTCTCTGGACCCCCGGAATAGCGACCGCGACCGTTGATCAACGTTGAATTCGATATTACTGCCGTAAAAATTTCGCCGAGTCGGACAGACGGTAATTGATACCTACATTCAGGGTTAGCTCCCGGTTTTTTCGCGCAACAATTAACTTACCAATCAGAGAGAGTGATGACAGTATTTTCTGCTTCCAATCACTACGGGAAAAACGAGTAGATAATTTGCGTAAACGCACCATCATCGACATCATACATGTATGCCAGAGGGTCTTCGTCATCATAAATAACAAGAGCTCCCCGGAGTCCATCGCAGTACTGAGTGGTATAATGTGAGTGCCACCAGTACGTTCCGGTTTGGCCAGTAACATGGAATCGGTACTGGAACGAATTATTCGGGGTGAGCGGGCACTGAGTCACGAATGCAACACCATCGGCCCAGTTGGACTTCTTCTGAAAAATTCCGTGCCAATGCTGTAGGAAAAAGACGAGAGATCGACGGTACGCGTTATATCACAAACGAGAGAAGTGATACTTACAATACTTGTTTCCACAGGCATGGTGGTATCCGTGAGCTCGTTGTAAACGTCAATGGCAAACTGATCAGTCTAGTAAAACGGTCAAGTACGCCCATATGAGTGCCATGTGATGCCCTGCCTTGTTGGCTCGAATTGTCGGAGGAGGGAATGCGCCATTGACAATGATTGCTCTGCAAAAGGTCAGAAATCATAGACGAAAGGAAAAGATTGACTGACGATCTGTTATACCCGTCTGGTGCAACGTAGTCGTTTGTGAGGTAAAGCTGGCTTTTAGGACCAATCCAACTGGAAGTGCCCTGGGAGCCCGATATCAAGCCGTCGGCAGCTAAGAACGCATGCAGAATCGGTAATAGCGAAAACACTGAAACAGGTAAAAAGCGCATGACTCACAGGAAGGATTGAGTGAGTGAGCTACTTTTGTATACTCGCACCTCTTTTATATCTGATCCACCAAATATTATCCCGGGATGACCGAGGTGCGGATAAGAAGCAACTGAGCTAGTGGATACCCTCAACGTTTCAGCTAAGACATATCGATTAGATCACGGATCACGGATGTGATGCACCACATATGTTGAGCGGCTCCTTCCGAAAGTACGGTATGGAGCGGATTAACTTGCCAGCAGCGTGCGAATCGAGCTGAAAAATATACATCCGCGCACAGGGCCATGCTAATAATGCCAGGGTTCATCGAACAACGTTAAAACACTACTTACAGCGAGTTGCAGGACGATAGAGTACGTCCAAAATTAGAGGTGCTCAGAGTTTGGAGCTGGGAAGCCCCGGTTTGTAGAGTCATCAAGGCGTCCCATGCCGAGACATGGACTACTTCTAGTAGCTGATAGATTCAAAGCCCACCTGTCCATCAAGATTTTACGGACTGTTTTATCGTTCTGCAACACGTGAAAGTCGAGAGTCATGAGGACACACAGCAACATCCGAAATATAGACACTCACGTCTGCACCCTCCGAATCATGTCTTTGACCACACAAAAGTTACAAGTGAGCCAGAGCTCGGACTCCTCTCAGGGCTCTAGATTCAGGGGCAAGGAATAGTTGTTCTGTCGTCCTTCGAACTGTCGGGTGAGGCGATTACTGTGTTGAATTTGCCTCGTTACGAGAATTTGATGACCGGTCTGTTCCGAGGCGACATCGTTCCGAGAAGATCCCAGCACACTTGCATGTAAAACTGTAACTTGATTGTTTCAATATTGTACAGAGGCCCATCAGGAAAAGAAAAAAGCAAAAGCCAGCTGAATCGAACTCAGCCGACTAATTCATAACGCTCCGCTTGGTTGTACCGCCTTCGCGTCACCTGGCGTTGCTGCTGAACTGAAGTAACCTTGAAGTAAACCTGGTTCGGTTCAAATGAGCCACGATTGTTGCGACCGAATTGGGAAGGCAGCGAGTTCATTTTGTTCGCGGGGCCTGGTGAGGCGAAGTACAGTGTACTTTGGCAGTGACGAGATAAATATATAAGCCCCAGTGTATGCTGTATTGTCCCGACCCCCAGACCAATCCGAGGGCTGTAAGTGCAGACGGGACACCCCTTAATTTCGAGAATTGCCATGCACACCTAGCGCGGTGGCCCGCATGTTTACCAACTAAAAAGTATGTACAACCCCACCAAACATACTTCGCAGCCAGACATCGCCTGTGCTTGCAGGGAGAGTTGTGGACAAGCAGATGCCGACAACGATTAGACGTAAAATTAGTAACCAAGTGAGTGTCTAACGAAATTACAACTTGATAACTAGTTAGTAGTAATTACATCATCACTTTATAATTATCACCTGTACAGCGAGCGGGAAAGGGCGAGTATAAGGTTAATGAGCGTCCAAATATGGTAACGTAGTGAAAGTGTACGAAATAAGACTACTAAAATACTTGATAGATGTGCTGTTTCTCAAACACAACCAAGGGCAGCCGTCTGTACAAAACGACAAGAGTTAGACATTTGTGCAAATCTACTCAAGTTGGAATCAGTCTTGCTGAGCAGCAAAACCATCGACGGCTGGAAGGGATGGCAACAGGTGGGGGTGCTGTAGGGCGTTGGTGCCGTGACAGCCCCGTCGTCATCCACGTAGGGCGGTAAGAACTCAGATATTTTGGTAGTTGCTCGGTTGGACAATTTGGCGCGTGTTGTGGCATGGATACAACGATCAGCTGGGCGTGGCGTTGGTGCGTGGTTCGTCAACAACGACCTGATAGCTGTCGCGGCCCGCTGTGTTGAAACCGCCGGTCATCGACCAGACTGGTTGGCGTGTCACGCGCGGTCAAGGGCAAACGGGGAGAATGTACCAGTCGGACTGCTGACATCCGCACCGAGGGTCATGGGTTGAGAGCCATGCTGGTGGAGCGTGTTGAAAAGGTGGCCGCGGTGGATATCTAGAACGAAAAATGAGTGGGGCAAACGGAGACGCGTCTTGAGCAACCACAAGAGGAGCGTGACAAGAGCGCTAGGGGTGTTGGTAAACACGCGGACGGTGCCAAAGAAGATCGGGGCGATCAAGACGCCGCAAAGCTGTAGGATCGTTTAAGTTTCGGCCGCGCAAAGGGTTGTGATCCGGGCAACGTACCGGCTTGAGTGACTGCACCGGGTCATTGCTTTCATGGACGAGATGCCAAAGAGGACGTCGTTGTCGTGTATGGGCGGTCAGGCGAGACCGTGGTGTTGATAAGAATGTGAATGACGGTGCGTGCGCTGATGGCGTGAAGGTGGCATTGAACGAGCCATTGGATAGGACAACCGTGACATGGGTGCGTCACAAGTCACAAAAGCGTGGCTTCCAGCTCAGTGAATCAATATTCATGCGTAGTATATCGAACCCTGAGTTCACTTTTCGCATTGGATGCCGATATTCGAAGCGACAGAGGCGTCTTCCAGCATACCTAGAATGGCACTTCCATAACAATGAGCAATGTCATTAAATTCTGTGGTATCTATAGTGATCACTAAGCAAAATCTCGTCGATTTGTATTTATCTTCCAGTTGAGTTTGCCGAGCAAAGTTGATACCATTCCTCTGTGGAAATGATCAGTCCTTCAAGCGGTCTGCCACATTGGGCTATAAATCGTACCCGGAGCTGCTGCGCTTTCTTCCGTTGCTGCTTCGCTTGGTGCTTCTGCCATCACAACAGCAAATCCGCTACACACGACAAATCAGATCGAGAATCATGATGTCCATTCATCCGATATGACGTACTGGTGGAGATGCCAATCAATGTGGCTGGATTCGGACACATGAGATCATCATTCAGCGCTCTCGAGGTCACTAAATCGCTCACCAGTGAAGGAACCAGGGACCTGGATTGTCCGTTTTAAAACGAATGGTCACGTTGTCCGAAGTACTATTGCCCAAAGATACAACATCGCGCCGGACAGGGTTCACAAAGTTCGTATCGTTAGTTCCAGGAAGCCTCACCACATCGAATGCGTGCTTTTTCGAACGTTAGAGATGATTAGCAAATAACTTAGAACACATACGCCGTGAAGATGGATAGGGTGCTGAAGAAGCGTCAGCGTGGTTCGACGTTTCACGAACTGTCCACCTACAGGGCTACCTACGGCTTCGGTAGGGTCGGGGAAGCTTATTTCTATGACCTTGTCCAGGGGTAGCTCATAGATACTTCCGTTCGGCAATAGTTGGGACGGATGCCTTGCTCCACTGAGAATCTGGAGAAGCACGGGGACAGCCGGTTCGTCGAAGGATACGTTGTTGAGAGTGAAGTACCCAGTCGAATTGTTTCCCGGCGCAAGTATGAGATTTACATCCGCCTTTCCGATCTCGGGTACTCCGGGAGCACCAGGGTTGATGAGTGGGTGAAGTTTGCCTTCATCAAACGCGATATCGTATGGCCCTTCACTTGTCGTTGGATCCTCGTCTGATGCTCCATCATAGCGCAAGATACCCAGGTTTTGACCGCCGTTGTACGGGTCTGAGGAATTTGCATCGCTGCTCAAAGCGCGAATCCAATAGTTCCCAACGGTCTTGTTTGCGGTAACTACCACGGAGTAGCGTTGACCAGCATGGAGGGGTAGCATGTCAGCCTCTACGGGCTCTACCTCATTTCCATCTGCTTCAATAATGGTCATGCGGTGACCGTCGATCGAGAAGTTGAATGCAGGCCTGCAGGAGGTCGAAACAATGCGGAATCGGTACCGAAGTCCTTCTGTGACATTAACGACAGAAAAGGGAGTCTCTGGACCCCCGGAATAGCGACCACGACCATTGATCAATGTTGCATTCGATTCTACTGCTGCAAAAGTTTCGCTGAGTTGGAGAGATGGTGACTGATACCTATATCCGGGATCAGCTCCCAAATTTTTTTTTTTTTTTTTTGCGCAAATAATTAGCTTACCAATCGGTGAGCGTAATGACAGTATTTTCTGCCTCCAATCATTACAAGAAAAACGAGTAGAGAATCTGGGTGAACCCACCATCATCGACATCGTACATGTATGCCAGAGGGTCTTCGTCATCATAAATAATAAAAGCTCCCCGAAGTCCATCGCAGTATTGAGTGGAATAATGTGAGTGCCACCAGTACGTTCCGGTTTGGTTAGTAACATTGAAGCGGTACTGGAATGAATTGTTCTGAGTGAGCGGGCACTGAGTCACGAATGCAACACCATCGGCCCAGTTGGACTTCTTCTGAAAAATTCCGTGCCAATGCTGTAGGAAAAAGACGAGAGATCGACGGTACGCGTTATATCACAAATGAAAGGCGCGATACTTACAATACTTGTTTCCACAGGCATGGTGGTATCCGTGAGCTCGTTGTAAACGTCAATGGCAAACTGATCAGTCTGGTAAAACGGTCAAGTATGCTGATATCAGTATTATTTGATGTCTTGCCTTGTTGGCTCGAATTGTCGGAGGAGGGAATGCGCCATTGACAATAATTGCTCTGACTAACGTCAGAATATCATAAAAACAAAAGGCAAAAATCGACTGACGATCTGTTGTACCCATCTGGTGTAACATAGTCGTTTGTGAGATAAAGCTGGCTTTTTGGACCAATCCAAGTGGACTTCGGCTCCGATATCAAGACGTCGGCAGCCACGAACGCATGTAGAATCGGTAACAGCGCAAACACTGAAACAGGTAAAAAGCGCATCCGAAGTGCCACGGCTCGCAGGAGGGATTGGAGTGAGTAAGCTACCTCTGCATGCTCGCACGTCTTTTATATTTAATCCACCAAATTTCAATCTGGAACGACTGCGGTTTCTGTCCTCGGGCTGGGTTGATTGCTGATGGGCGGCTGAAAAGCAACTGAGCCAAAACGCAGCGGATAATTGTCGCCGTTTACCTGATTTAGATGCAACAAACACCGGAGCAGAAAATAGGCACGCTCTCGGTATCCATCCGTGTCATCTTATTAGCGTTTCAGCCAAGAAATATTGGCTCCCGGATGACATGTACCGCAGGTTGGATGGCTCCGAAAGCACGGTCAGATTCACGCGTGGAGCGGAATATATTATCTTGCCAGTAGCATGCGAATTAAGTTGGAAATTTTACATCCAGACACAGGACCGTGCAGAATGCCAGGGTTCATCAAACAAAGTTAAAACATGAATTGAAAATAAAAAGATCGCGAATAGACGCACCAAGATCCAAAATACAAAATTCACGTCCGGATGTTTGCACCCACTGAATTATGTCTCCGATCACACGAAGTCCCAAGTGACGTTAAGGACTGTGATTCCCACCAGGGCCTTTAGACACGAGGAACCGTCGATTTTTTGTCGTCCTTCAACTGTCGGGTGAGGTAATTATCCCGTCGAATTTGCCTCATCACGGGAATTTGGTGACCAGTGTGATTTCGAAACACAAGTGAGGTAGAAAATCCCTGAAAACCGCAGCACAGTTTGATGCTGTAACTTGACCGTTTCAATATTGTACATTCCGAGTAGATACGAAAATAGAAAAGGTTCAACATCAAGGTTACTCGTTACAGAAAAAAATAGAGGCGTGCTAAAATCCCATGTATGGTATTACAAGGGTTTATAACCAATATATTATTTTCAAAAAATGCATTATATTGGGTTATAATGCTTCTGTTTTTTCTGTGAAGTAGACTTACCGTGAAAAGATCCATACGATTAGCTGCGGGTCCGATCAATGCATCATATGGTTGTTTGGAATGGCCATGCTATGCCTGCAAGATGGCATCGAAGTCTCAGTTCTAGTGCAAAACGTCCAATTTTGGTGGGGTAGGGCGGAACCGAATCACTAGAATCACATCTGGGATCAGCACTTCACAAATAGATGCAGCAGGCCATCAGGATTTTAGCAAGAGTCTTACGTAGTCTTAAACGAATCTTATTGCCGCTTACCGAGCTTGTCATGGCTTGCCGCGCGCCGCCAAATTTACCTAGCATGACGAGACAGAAAAGTTTATAAGCACGTCAGAAATCCAGTCTTTCACATTTTTCAGACCTTACACATCTTGGCACAAACAAGAACATGACATTCTATTGTCAGTTACAATACAAGCTCAAATGTGTGATGGTCTGCAAAACTATTGACATAGAAACCACGGTAGACATCTAGTGAATTGTGAAATGAGGCAAACAGTGGTACTGGCTGATGTCCGAAAATAGGGAGCAAATATGCAG
>JBBPLE010000336.1:0-32535 GCA_038089675.1 Boletales sp. KT-2023b | reverse complement strand
GCTTGATCCAGTCGATGGTGGGGTTAGCTTGTTTAAGCCAGGGAAGTCCAAGGATTATGTTTTCCTTTCCACAGTTGAGGATGTAGAATGTGACACAATGCATGAGTTGTCCAATGCAGACATAAAGCATGGTGGGGACATGGATAAGACCGTTTTTGTTTGAGGATTGGTCAATGTTTTTGACAGCAATGGAAGAGGGGAGTTGTTCTTTTGGAAGACAATGTTTTTGAACAAAGTTCCAGTTGATGCAAGAGATTCGTGCTCTGTTACAATCCACTTCTTTTCTCACTTGAGACAATAGACCGGCCCAACCTGGTATCCCTTTTTACTTTCTTTAGAGTGCTCTAGAACATACAATGTGTTCATTGCACACCTTTCATTTCTGTTTTTCTATTCTTGTTATCTACACTTCTATTTCTTATGGAAGGTTCTATCTTTAATTGCTTAGTAACAAACCTTCCACCACCTTCTATTAGTTTCTATTCTTTGCAATACTTAAGCTGCCATTCTACTTGATGTATCCTCAGCTTAGTCCTGCTCAATCATACCTTGATCTCCTTGAATCCTTAAACCCCTTTGTCAACCTCATCATTGGACAACTCCCTTGAACTCCTTTGTCGACTTCATTGTCGGACGACTTCCTTGATCTTGTTGACCTCAACTTTGGATGACCTCCCTTGAACTCCTTCATTGACTTCATCGTCAGATGACTCCCTTGATCTTCCAGCAAGCTCTCTTATCTGGATACCTTGAACCCTTGACCCACAATTAGTTCTTTGAGCCTACACTCATTCCTACCTGGACCAAGCATAACATGCTCCAGAGTCAATGAGAGTGCAAGTTCCAATGGCTTTCAGATGCAATGGTTCAACGATTTCAATGGGAATTTGCATGGATTGCTTGGTAATCAACGATACAAGTACAGGAGCACACATAAAAGAGGGAGAGCCTTGCATTGGGGAAGGTCTCCATTTTAAAAATCCTTGTTGGGTGAAATGAAGGAGATCCTGGCTATGGTTTCTTTGTCGTTGTCATCCTCAACCTCTACTAGTCTTGGGACTTCTTTGACTTTTCTAACCTTCCTTTCTCCAGTTTTCTTCAGCTGGGAAGGGAAGTGGGGGCAGTTGCCTGAGAGATGTCCTGGTTTTCAGCAGTGGAAACAGAGTCCTTTGGTAATACAGCGTTTTTGCTCTTCTGGGGTCATCTTAGATACTTTGATAGCATCAATGTCCATGGCATCAGGGTCTTTCTGGAGGTGGGAGGAGGAGGAGGAGGAAAATGAGTGGTAGGGGAGGTTGGTTTTGCCTCGTTTTGCCATGTCATCAGCTCTTCCCCATTGGGTGAGGAAGTGGGTGGCTTTGGCATACCATTCGTTGATTTTGGTGGGGATGGTGTCCATAGACATGATGTGGTGCATGAGCTTGACATAGATGCCAGTGGAGAAGTATCCAATGAGGACATTTTGGTCGGTAATCCTGCTGATCTAAACATGGTTTTGAAATTCAGAGATGTATTTGGTGAGGTCAGAGAGAGAGGGTTTTCCTTCCATCTTGGTGGAGGAGAGCCAGGTGATGGAGAGGGTGGTGGTGTCCCTGTGTTCGAAGGTGGTGTTGAACTCTGTTATAAAGTCCATGTAGGTCCTGAAGCCTTTGTTTGCGTTGAGAGTGGCTTTTCAGAAAGAGGAGGCCCAAGTAAGGGTAGCTCCTTTGGTCATATATGAGAGGGCAAAGGCGATTTTCTTGACATCAGTGGTATAGAATTCTTCATTGGCAAGGAGGTAGGTTCAGACAGAGTCCAACCAGATCATAGCTTTGGTGTAGTCACCATTAAAGTATTTAGGGGCACCAATGCAAAGTTCGACTGGTTTCAATGTCATGGTGGAATGAGGTGGTTGTGGGGGAAGGAAGGGGGGAAATGGGTGTGAGGGAATGAACTGTTGAGGAGGAATGGGGGTAAATGGTTGGGGGGGGAGGAGGAGAGGTCTGGTTATGGTGGGAGTGGGGAGAGGTGGTATTGGTTCCCTGAGAGTGATGTCTGAGGTAGGGACAAAGGTTTCTTCAAGAGACTCAAGGGGGACATCGAAATCCTCATTAGAGTGTTCACTGGAGGGGGGAGATTCTGAGGGAACTTGGTAAGAGTGTCGTAGTGCCCTTTCAAGGGCTCCAGGTGTTCAAGGGGAGGAAATGGTGGGAAACTACAGCAATGGTAGCCCAAAAGAGGAGCTTAGTCCTTTTGTTACACTTGGTCTGGGTAGAAACAAGCATAGGCTCAAAGAACTAACAATGGAGTCAAGGGTTCAAGGGTATTCAGACAAGAACACTTGCTGGAAGATCAGGGGTTCAGTCAATGATAGATGTTGATGAGATTCAAAGATGTCGTCCAATGATGAAGTTGATGAATGGGTTCAAGGGGTTCAAAAGAGTTGTCCAACAATGAGGTTGATGAAGGAGTTCAGAGGTTCCAAGGAGGTTGTCTGATAATGAAGTCAATGAAGGAGTTCAGAGGATGTCAAGGAGAATCAAGGTAAGATTGAGCAGGACTAAGCTGAAGATACATCAAGTAGAACAATGGCTTAAGTACTGTGAAGAATGGAAACTAATAGAAGGTCATGGAAGGTTTGTTACTAAGCAAATGAAGATAGAACCTTCCATGAGAAACAGAAGCAAAGATAACAAGAATAGAAAATGGAAATGAAAGGTGTGTGATGAACACATTGCATGTTCTAGAGCACTCTAAAGAAAGTAAAAAGGTACCAGGCTGGGCTGGTCTATCGTAATACAACAGAGAGAAATGAATCATAACAACACCTAGATTGGGCCCTGTATATCTGCCATTACCTTGTTGGCACTCATGATTATCCACTCATTTACAATGGTGCCAGCAGCAAAGGCTTAATTGCCTGTACAGATTCAGATTGGACATAGGACATTAATACCACACACTCTCAAACCAGCTTTTATCTCAAATTGGCTGATGGTGTGTTTTCATGGAATTCACACTTACAAAAAACCACCACCATCTCTTCCATTGAAGCAGAGTACATGGCACTAAGTGACTGTTCTCATCAATGCATGTGGATACATGAGATGATGGGCAAACTTGGCTATAAGCAAAAGCCTATCCCCATCTGTGGCAACAATCAGGGTAGCCTTTTCATTGTGCAAAACCTTATAACTGAAAAATGTAACAAGCACATCTGTGTGAAATACCACTTCATATGTGATGTGGTCATGGTCCACAAGCTAATAGAGCTATTCTATATCCCTGGGACTGACAATCCTGCAGATATGTTCACTAAGAACCTTGGACAAGCCAAGTTCTATGAATTTTGCTCTCAGTTGGGCCTGGAGTTTTACTCCACTCAAAAAGTACTTAATCCTATGTATGCTTGCACATCCAACCAATGACTAAGCAAGGGGGAGTGTTGAATGAATGTCATACACTATGTATAGATAAAGTTCACACACATTATGTATATAAGTACATACTCAGGGTAACTGAGTTCCAATCAATTCTCTTTCAATATCATTCATGTCACCCAACATAAAATCCCCTGGATATTACTCCAGGTATGGAGTCAGATCTTCTGATGTTTGATACAGCATACTTGCAACAAAAGTAAGGGATCAAAAATGGTAGGAGCTTTTGTAAAAACAACTAGGGCTACCTTCATGGTCCTTTGTTCAGACTAAATTTGAAGAGGTGATTCAGAAGCAACTCCAGACCAGTTCTGAAATCACTTGCATGGCATATGACACCTCCCAGGGATCCAATATGTGCACCACAGTTGCAACTTGAGGATGACATGTAGCAGTGTGGACATTTGATGGAAATCTCTTGATGTCTAAATTAAGTATCCAGCTTGACATGACAGTCCCAAAGGGCATTGTGTTTTCAGGTTAAAACAGATTTTTGGCCTAGGGTTATGTATGATGAATTAATGTAAGTAATAATCTGGACATATTGAAAGTCATCAACATCAGGACAGGTTCACCATTTGAGGTGACAGTCATGTCATGAAGACCATGGAATTGTTGACCATAATGTACATAATTTTTGCTCTGCATACTGCCACTGACAAATGCTTTTTCAGTGGGGGGGTCACTTTGAGTGAGAAACACTCAATGTTTATCATCAATAACATGACTGATGGATTCAGTCTACATGAGACTGAGTCTGGGAACCTCATTCAATCCTGCAGCACAAAGCTGAAGGTTCCAAAACCAAAAGAAGTTTCTTTTGGAGAAAAGGGAGCTGTGGTAGTGGGGGGTGGGGAATGCAGAGAGGTGTACATATTTGACTGCAAAACTGGGACATTGATCCAGACACTGCAGCATACAGACAAAGGACTCATACAAATGATAGGGGTGCATGCAACTTGCATAGTAGTGAGGCTTTACCAATTGTTGATAGGTCCATGATGGAGAATTGCACAGTATAATCGTTGCTGCAATGTCAAAGATAGATTCCTGACCAACAATATCAATTTGGAGGTACAAACATTCCAGCAAACCCAATAAACAACATGCCACCAAGAAAAAAGAGGGGAGAGTCATTCAAGTACTTCATTGGATATTCCAGGTCACACTACAAGTGATCATATTGGCAATTCTGATAGCTCTACTCATGGACATACTGGTAGGCTCTTATGCTCGTCAAGTCACATGTGCTGAAAGTATCATTTAAAAAACACAGAACATGAGTTGACTCTTGGAGAAACTCACAAATCACTATGTTTGTCAGTAAAATCTTCCAACCACAACCAGGGAGCATTGCTGTGACAGAGACATTTCCAACAACAAAAGAAACAACAGGTGCATGGCAAGGGCAAGTGAGGCTGATAAAGAATGAGAGGGAAAGAGTGAAGGTCATGTAAGAGGTCTGGAAAGTGGGAGTAGAGTCACCACAGGTGAAACACCAGGAAGAGAGCCAGAAGGGTGGAGTAAAGGGGTATTTATGGCCAAATATCCCTTCCATCAGACTAGGAATTTTCAGTTATTCGGGGTTCCACAGTGTCGGATAATCTTATCCATTTCATATTCCTCTTCTCTGTTGATAAGGTCAGGTGAAGGGGAAGGGAAGTTTGGTCTGTGTATGTCATTTTCATGATAGGGCAATAACAGGGATGCGTGGAAGACCAGGTGTATTTTCCATGTGCATGGGAGGCAGAGTTTATAAGTAAGGGAAGAGAGGACCTGGGTAATGGTAAATGGTCCTTCTCACTTGGGTGCAAATTTTGGGTGGGAGATAAGGTGTTTCAGTTTTCAGGCTTCTAGCCAAACCTTGTCACCTTTATGGAAGGGAGTGAATTTTCCATGGAAGCGGGATTTCATGACCTGTCTGGCAAGTTCGTGGGCCGCCAGGGCTTTGTCTCTGGCTGCAGAGAGGAGTTTGAGTCATTCTTCAACTGCAGGAAGGTTGGTTTCAGTGATGATAGTGGGGAGGGGGCAGGGTTCAAATCCCATCATGAGGAAGAATGGGGATTTACTGGTGACAGAATGAGGGTGGTGATGTCACCAGTGGTGGTGCACAGAGCATCAAGGACAAGGGGATTAGAAGTGGAGGAGGTGGCCAGTTTGGTTTGGAGGGAGGTGTTGATGAGGTTGACAAAAAGAGTGTCAGGAAGGAGGGTTACATTATCGTTATCCTTGTCGGTTGGTGGGAGGAGATCTGGGCGGCAAGAGAGGACATCAGGTGCAGCAAGGGAGGAACCAGGGACATGGGTCAGGTGGAGGTTGAAGTCTAAGATGTCAAGCAGCCAACAAGCCTGTTGTCGGTTGAGTTTCTGAGGTTGGTGAAAATATGTGAGGTTTTTGTGATTGGTGAAAACTTTGACAGGGAAGGGAGATCCGTGGAGGTAATGGTGCCAGGCTTTGAGACCTCAAATAACAGCGAGGAGTTCTCTGTCATAGATGTCATAGTTTCGTTCAGCAGGGGAGAAGGATTGTGAAAGATAGGAACATGGATGCCAATCTCTGTTGGTGTCAGTTTGAAGGAGGACTCCACCAGAAGTGTATTTGGAGGTGTTGGTGGCAATGGCAAAGGGGCAGGCGGGGTCTGGGAGATGGAGGATTGGACAACTAAGGAACAGTCATTTGAATTCATCGAAGAATTGTTGGCAACTGGGAGACCAGTCCCAGGGTTGGTTTTTCTTTGTAAGGTCAAGGAGGGGGCAAGCAATGTTGGAGTAATTGGTGATGAATCATCAGTAGAAGTTGGCAAATCCTAAGAAGGAGCAGACATCTTTGACTTTGGCAGGGGTTGGCCATTCACGAATACCATCCAGTTTCACTGGGTCCATGGCGAGCTCATCAGGGCGTACAATCATGCCAAGGTATTCAACCTCATTGGTGGTGAATGTGCATTTTTCAAGTTTAAGGTGAAGATCTAACTCGGTCATGTGTTGGAGTACTCATTTGGTTCGCTTTTCGTGGGTTTTGGCATCAGGGGAGAAGATGAGGAGGTTGTCCATGTAAATGACTAGCCATCCTTCTGTGATCATATCATGGAAGGAGTTGTTCATGAATCATTGGAAGGTGGCAGGGGAGTTGCAAAGACCAAAGAACATGACTGTCAGTTTGAACAGTCCTTTGTGGGTGATAAATGCTGCTTTCCATTGATGACCATCTTTGATGCAGACATTGTTGTATCCCCATCAAAAATCGAATTTGGTAAAGGTTTTGGCACCCTTAAGTTTATCGACGAGGTCAGATATGAGGGGAAGAGGGTAGGTGTTGTGGATGGTATGTTCATTGATGTAGTGATAGTCTTGGCAGGGTCGAAGGCCACTGTCTTTCTTTTTAACAAAGAAGAAGGGGGCAGCCTGGGGAGAGTTGGATGGGCAAATCTTTCCTGCCTTGAGGTTTTCGTCAAGGAATGCTTCAGTAGCAGCTTTTTCGTCAGGGGAGAAGGGGTAGAGTTTGCCGACTTTTGGGGTGAAAGAGTCATCAAGATTGATCTCATGGTCATAAGGTTGGCTGGGGGGAACGTGGTCAGTTGCTTCTTTTGAGAAGACAGAGGAAAAGGCAGAGTATTCAGGTGGGAGAGTTGCCTTTGGTTTGGCTTTTTCGGCAGCCATGGCCAGCTCTGTGGCTGTTGTGAGTTTGGCAATGGTGGCAGAGGGAATGAAGTGAGATCCGCAACACATGATTCAGTTGATGATGTGGTTGTCATAAGCCTGTTGGAGGTATTGGGCTTTGGTATCTTTCTTCATGTAGTCGTAGAGGTGTCCATCCCAGATGGAGTCGACTTGTACATGTCAGGGTGGGTGAGGGGTTGGTGTCTGAGGGGTGGGGGTTGGTTTGGTGTGATTGTAGTACAATTCTTTGGGTTGGTTGGAGTCAAGGGAGATGGATATCTCTTGTTTAATCCAGTCAATGGTGGGGTTGACTTGTCTAAGCCAGGGAAGTCCAAGGATTACGTTTTCCTTTCCACAGTTGAGGATGTAGAATGTAACACAGTGCAAAAGTTGTCTGATATGGACATAGAGCATGGTGGAGAAATGGATAAGACCATTTTTGTTCAAGGATTGGTTGACATTTTTGACAGCAATAGGGGAGGGGAGTTGTTCTTTCGGGAGGTGATGTTTTTGAACAAAGTCCCAGTTGATGCAGGAGATTTGTGCTCCAGAGTCGATGAGAGCACAAGTTCCAATGGCTTTTAAGTGTGATGGTTCAACAATTTCAATGGGGATTTGCATAGACTGCTTGGTAATCGACAATACAAGTACAGGGGCGCACATAAAAGAGGGAGAGCCTTGCATTGGGGAAGGTCTTCATTCTAAAAATCCTCGTTGGGTGTAACAAAGGAGATCCTTGCTATGGTTTCTTCTTCATCATCGTCCTTGACTTCTACTAGTCTTGGGACTTCTTTGACCTTTCTAACCTTCCTTTCTCCAGTTTTCTTCGGCTGGAAAGGGAAGTTTGGGCAGTCGCCTGAGAGGTGTCCGGGTTTTCGGCAGCAGAAACAGAGTCCTTTGGTGATACAGCATTTTCGCTCTTCTGGGGTTAACTTAGATACTTTGATAGCATCAATGTCCATGGTGTCAGGGTCTTTCTGGGGGCGGGAAGAGGAGGAGGGAGAGAATGAGTGGTAGGAGGGGGTGGTCTTGCCTCGTTTTGCCATGTCATCAGCTCTTTCCCATTGGGTGAGGAAGTGGGTAGCTTTGGTGTACCATTTGTCAATTTTGGTGGGGATGGTGTCCATGGACATGATGCAATGCATGAGTTTGATGTAGATGCCAGTGGAGAAGTATCTGATAAGGACATTTTGGTCAGTGATCCCACTGATCTGAACATGGTTCTGAAATTTGGAGATATACTTGGTGAGGTTGGAGAGGAAGGGTTTCCCTTCCATCTTGGTAGAAGAGAGCCAGGAGATAGAGAGGGCGGCAGTGTCTTTGTGTTCAAAGGTGGTGTTGAACTCAGTAATAAAGTCCACATAGGTCCCAAAGCCCTTGTTTGCATTGAGAGCGGCTTTTCGGAAGGAGGAGGCCCAAGTAAGGGCAGCTCCCTTAGTCATATACGAGAGGACAAAGGCAATCTTCTTAGCGTCTGTGGTATAGACTTCTTCATTGACAAGGAGGTAGGTTCAGACAGAGTCCAACCAGATCGTGGCTTTGGCATAGTCGCCATCAAAGTTTTCAGGAGCACCGATGCAAAGTTCAACTGGTTTCGAGGTCATTGTGGAACGAGGTGGCTGTGGGGGAAGGAAGGGGGGGAGTGGGTGTGAGGGAACAAACTGATGAGGAGGAATGGGAGTAGAAGATGGGGGGGGAAGGAGGAGAGGTCTAGTTATGGTGGGGGTGGGGAGAGGTGGTGTTGGTTCTCTGGGAGAGACGTCTGGGGCAGGGGTAAAGGTTTCCTCATCAGAGTGTTTGGTAGAGGGGGGGGATTCTGAGGGGACTCAATAAGAGTGTCGTAGTGCCCTTTCAAGGGCTCCTGGTGTTCGAGGGGAGGAAATGGTGAGAGACTACAGCAATGGTAGCTCAAAAAGAGGAGCTTAGTCCTTTTGTTATGCTTGGTCTGGGTAGGAACAAGCATAGGCTCAAAGAACTAATCTGTGGATCAAGGGTTCAAGGTATTCAGACAAGGATGCTTGCCAAAAGGGTCAAGGGGGTTGTCCAACAGTAAGGTTGATGAAGGATTTCGAGGGAGTCATCCGACAGTGAGGTCGACGAAGGAGATCAAGGGAATCATCTGATGATGGAGTCAATGAAGAGGTTCAAGGAAATCGTCTGATGATGAGGTTGATGAAGGAGTTCAAGGATTTCAGGAGATCAAAGGTAAAATTGAGCAGGACTAAGCTAAGGATACATTGAGTAGAGCAATGGCTTAAGTACTGCGAAGAATGGAAATTAATAGAAGGTCATGGAAGGTTTGTTACTAAGCCAAAGAAGATAGAACCTTCCATGAGAAGTAGAAGCATAGATAACAAGAATAGAAAAGCGGAGATGAAAGGTGTGTGATGAACACATTGCATGTTCTAGAGCACTCTAAAGAAGGTAAAAGGTACTGGGTTGGGCCGGTCTATTGTATCAATGAAAAAGAAGTAAACAGAAGTGAATCGTAACAGGATCCAGACACCCAGGAATGCAACCCTTGATGATGGGTATCTGAGGGGAATCCATGTTGATAATTGAGAGAATGTCATACAATTTGTTTATATGTCTACAGTCATAGTCATGGGCCTGACAACTACCTGGTCACCTGTGGTCACCTGTCTAGCAATGCCAGATGATAACAATTGACAATAGACAATAATGCCTCACAAAGCTATGGTAAGTACTAATCCTATAAATTAATCACACATATAAATCAGCAAAAGGCATGATCAGCAAAGGACAGATCTCACTTGGAATAGTGTCAAAATAACAACATATCCTGGTGCAAATCTCCATTGCATATAGTGCACCAACACCCAATCCAGTTCCACTCTTTCTAATTTTGTATGTAGAGTCTCTGAATAGATCCAAGCAGGAAAGTGGGGATAGTGACAAAATGGGTTGGGGGTATCAGCTGGGGCAGCACATTGGTGTTGGACTGCAAAAGACATCTTGCCATTGATCCCAAATATATACTTAATAGATCCTGGGACTGCCAGAAGACTAACATCACTGCCAACATGGTAGACAATGAGACTATTGCCAACATGTGTAGAGTTCCTGGAATATCCTACCCCATTGAATGAAAAGTATGCATGCAGTGTGACACTATGCTGCAGAAGTAGCATGTGGAGATCAGCAGGGGGAGAACAGGATTGAGCATGAGAAAGATGTTCTGCCATTTCACTATGCTCAGAGTTAGTAAAGGCCTTGCAAAAGAGTGTTTGACACTCTTTGATTGTAGGAGGACAGTCTTTGCAGGCCAATCATGCCTTTAGTTGAGTACTTTGGACATACAAAGAAAGAATTGTTGATTCCAATTGGCCTACATAATCAATGTTATTTTTGACAACTCAATGAAGGGAAAGGCACACATCAAATTTATCATTTGTTGGCAGGTGTTGCAGTTGGCCAATCAATTGTTCAAACACAAAGCACCACCAAGATTGTACTGGGCTGGAGGGGAGCAGAAATTGGTAGATATGAATTGTCATATGACCATTTGTATGATAGGGAGCAGAAGGGTGTATAGTCTTCAGCCCCAATAACCAAGTGCCCATGGAGGTGTGATATGTGAAGGCACACTTGTGGGTCATTGATTGAGCACATGCAATATAGACTGCAGAAACAAGAGCCATGGTGTGATCTAATGCATCCTGATATTGGAGTGCAACAGCCCTAGACTTGTGAGTTGTGCCATCTCCCCACAGGCTGACAAGTGCAAGGGGTAGGTAGACCATGATGATTGTGTGCCATTTGTCCACCTTCAGACTACCAGCACTTGGTGATCCAAAGTTCTTCAGAACACTCCACAACCAAGAAGGAGTATCTGCAGTGCTTATCACAGACCATATATGTTCCATAACTTTGCAGGTGCCATATCTGGCTGGTTGTGAACTGGTGGCCAAGGGTTTGAGCATACACCAATAGAATCAATGTCAAACACTTCTGACAAGTCAAAAGGAGACTTACCCATCTGATGAGTGGATTGACCCACTTAGCTTTGGATATCCAGCCACTCATAGTGGGTTCACAGTCCAGATCTTTGGCTACAAACTTCAGTGACTCCATGTTCTTGGACATGAGCTGTTTCACAAGCAAATCAATATAGGTCTCAATTTACTTCTTTTGGTCATCCATATTGGAACCCACAACAGAGGAAGTAAGTAGCACATGGATGCTTTTCACCTGCTTAACTACCATAGCTGAGATGCAGGTCATGCTAAGATCAGGGGATTGGAATTTGTGCATGAATGCTGGTGGTGTAACATCAGGAGTGCCAGCAGTAGTCATAGTAAGGGAGAGGATGTTGCAAACATGAAAACTAGTGACACCTTTGAGGATACAGTGCATGACATTGACTACCAGCTGACATGCCAGATCCCAATATGGTAGCTTCTAAAGTGGTGACCAGTGCACACCATTTATTGTGAAAAGTTTGTCTTGTTCAACTGCTGAGCTTGCATTCTTGTATGCTGCTGCTTGGCATTGCAACACATCTTTATCCCAGAGTTGCCAACAATCTGAGTCAAAATCCATTCTTCTGAGAGTCTTAAGATCTTTGCAGTGGCAGATGCTGCAATAGAAGTAGCTTGAATGTGAAGCTAGCTGAGCAGTTTTTCGAGCTGTGGGGAGGTCATAGACAACACAGACTACTGCAGATCTAAAAACTTGACCTGTGGGATGAAATGCCATATGGCTGAAATAGGTACCATGGTCCCAACTGTCCACCATATCATTGATGAGGGAATCAAGGAAATGATTGAGCTGATCACCATGGGATTCATTTGGGCCAGGGACAATACCTGCAAGGTACATGTTCTCGGGCTTGTAGTGAATATCCAAAGGAAGGTTGAGACAGGCACAAGATATCATCCTGCACAAAGTAGCCACACCCCATACACAAACACCCTCTACATTGAAAAAATCAATGTTTAGTGAGAATGTGAGATGGCCTTCTTTCTGTCTGTCAATAAAGAGAGTGTTTGGAAGAGGACCTTTGAAGAACCACAAAAATGCCCCATCCCAAACATCCTGGATATTGGTGGGTGGGGGATGGCCATTGCAGATAGAATCCATCAGTTGATTGCAAGGTGCATCAATGAGTCCTTCAATTTCAGGCCAGGAGAGTAGGCTTGCCACAAAGTTGTGAAAATGATGATAGATGTATGGTTTGATGGGAGTATGATCTGGTTGAAGTAAGGGTTCATTGCATACAGGGAGCCATGGCTTCAGCTTATGGTGGCAGATAGCAGGATAATTGGGGGAAGTTGACTCAAGTTGGAATGCAGGCTTGTGAATGAAGTTGCAAGAGGGACGAGTAGCAAACACAGTGGTTTGGTGCTGCAAATTAAAGCGAGACATGGCGCCATGGATAGTATGTGGAATCTGTGCCATGGTATTTTCACCAAGAATAGACACATGTCCATTCATTGGATCCCAAAATGCAAGTCACAAAATCAATGAAATTAGACCCATGATCAGATCGGATCCATGCTGACTAATACCAAGAATAATGGCACACAGTACTTCAAGAAATATGGAGACCTGGGCAACCTCATTGCAATGATCAATAGGGTGATCATAATGGTGGTCTAAAGAGTAAAATTAGCAAGTCAATTGGAAGGATGTGGCAGGTGCATACCACAATTGTATTGGATACCTAGCTTTGGACCACCTGGCCATGCTTCCTTTGCAGTAGTGAATGTAAGTACTTCTTCCATAGCTTTGAGTGATTTTGCTTGCAATCTTGGACCAAGTGTTCACAGTGATTGATGTATTTCAAGGCTCCTTTGAGAGTGAAAACTTCCTCTTGGACTTGTTGTAGTGATGATGTGAATGCATTGTCTTCTCTGGACAAAAAGAGGAGAGTGTTTAAATGGGATTCAATCACATTTAGGTGCATGTGGATAGCAGCTGAATGCTGGTCACATTTTCTATTGGGGATATTGGAAACTGTATATGGAAGAAATTAATAGTCATAGTTGGGAATGGGTGAAATGTGTGAGCATAGAGCATGCATCCCCAAAGCATTTGAGGTATTAGAAGTCACAGGGGAGGGGCCATTTGCTACAGGATGTTGTTGCTGCCCAAGTTCATAGGAGATGGTTAGTTGGGCTAAGCTTGCCACAGTGTCATCAATGCTGGGAGCAGATACACCAGTGGTACAGTGGTCATTGGCATGCAGCTGAAACTCCTGCCTGGAAGACCATAATTTGTTGGCCTGGGGTCTGTAATCTATACCATCATCCACAAGTATCAGAGTAAAAACATGGGCTCCAAGAGAATCAATATCATGTGTCTCAATAGATCATAAGCCAGCTTCACCCAATGTTTTGATGGACTGTAGATGCTCATTGGAGGATGTCTAGGGACCAGTCCCAGCAAGCTGAAGATGAGCAGCCTTTCAAGAAAGAGGAAGGCATTTCCCACCTGGGTTATGGGGAACACCCTGGGCATCCATATCACAATAGTGGAAACACTGACAACAAAACATAGTGTTTCTGGTGGGCATGTCTAACATGTCCTGGTGAGATCAGGATGTGGGTGTGATAGAATAACTTACCTGAGGATATTTCACTTTGTACAGTGCTGGGGCTAGTAATCAGAAGAGGTAGAATATATAGTGGAGTGGACAAGGTCACCTAGGCACCAAATTGGGTACAAGGGTATTCATGTTATACTAATGGGTGATGGTGGTGACACTACATACAGAATGAAGCTGAGACTTGACAAGCTAGAAAGGAGACTGCATGGTGTACAACACTGTGGAGTCTAATGATTGGGCATTGCAGACAATAACAATGAAGCTGCACACAGTAAACCACAGGCAGTGACAGCAAGCCTCCCTGGATTGTATAGCTGGAAAGACAAGATCAGATACTAACAGGTGATGGTGGCAATGCTACACACAAGGGTAAAACTGGGATTTGATGAGCCAGGTGGCATACTGCAGATGATAATGATGGAGCTGCCCACAGTAAACCATGGACAGTGATGGTGGCATAGGGAGCAACTTGCCATCTATACATTACTCTCTGCAATAAAACCACAGAGAGTGAGAGACACTGCCCACAGTAAACCACAGACAATGGTGGCAAAGAGGTGGTGGAAGACAAGTGAGAAGTGATGAGCAGTTGCCAAACATGGCAAGCTGTAGATGCATGACCAAACAATGATCATCAGGATTAGCACTGTGGTCACCATCACCCTTATCATTGCTCCCTGATGTTCAACATCAGGGAGACTTGCCACAGCTACTTATACCACAGAGAGACACTGCCCATGGTAGACCACAGACAGTGGTGACAACAAGGTGGTGGGAGATGAGTGAGAAATGGTGAGTGGTTTCCAAAAATGGCAAGTTGTGGATGCAAGTCCAAACAATAATTGTTAGAGTTAGCATCACAATCACCATCAGCCTTCTCCCCTTGCTCCCTGATGTTCAACATCAGGGAGACTCAACATTGCTGTCCATGGTTTACTGCAGGCAGCTTCATCATTATTATACTCCATGGTGTTGTACACCATGCAGTCTCTATTGCCATCTGGCTCATCAAGTCTCAGCTTCATTCTGTACATAGTGTTGCCACCATCACCCATTTGTATTTGATCTTATCTTTCCAGCTTTGCCTCCCAGGGAGGTTCACCATTGCTGTTCATGGTTTACTGTGGGCAGCTTCATCATTATTGTTTGCATTGCCTAGCTATTAAACTCCACAGTGTTGCACACCATGTAATCTTCCTTGCAGTCCACTGAGCCAACAGATCTGCAGGAAATGTTTTTTGTTCACTGATCACAAGACAATCTTGGTGCAATTGAAAGGGGGGGATATTTTAAAATATGACTTATTCAGCTAGCAAGGATCTAGAGCTCACCACAGACATGTATGGTGCCCCTCAACTCCTTATATGGTGCTCCTTGAACATAAGGTTTTGTTGCATTATTCCCCTTCACTCTAACATAAGTGTGATTATTACAACAGTTATTGTCCAGTAGAGTACTAGACTTAAATGATATATTCTAATACAATAGTAGTAACCGACAAAAGTGGAAGAATGTCACAAATAATTGGAGCAATCACCAATCACCATGTGCAAGAACAAGTGAACTTGGAACAAAAAGACAATTATACCACACATGACAATCAACCTATTTATTTCTGCCTACCATTCTTCTCCCTCTCTGCTTTGCCTCATCTTCCATCACTCATTGGTGTTTACACCCAATGAGTAGAAAGCTCCATCTAGATGTCTTTCACATCTGCCCCAAAAACTCCTGGTGCAGGCACCTGCAAGGAAACACAGCTATGTATGATGACAATGTGATCATTGATGTTCAGCACACAGAGACAGGCAAACCAAGTGGATGGAAGAGATCACATGATCCACAAGACAGTTTCTCTAGCAGCAAATCCAATCCCAGATATGAGACATCAAGAGATGATATGAACCATGAGTTTGTAAGCTGGCCAGTTTACCATAAAGAAGTCAATCAATCAAGGGATAAACATGGCCATAAACCAGTGAGCCATATTTGACCTGGCCAAGATGCTTGCTAACCACATTAGGACTGGGTACAGTCTACAGTTTGCATCAAAGAAGTTGATCAATCTGCTGATCTGCAGGAGCAAATCCGAAACTCAAAGGCCACACTTTGGGATGCCATCATAAAGAATGAAGAGCTTGGGGTAATATCTCCAGATCCTTTGCCCCTTTCTATTTATGCTGTATACAGGCCATAAATAATGAACTACAGAAAGCTCAAGCAGAACAGCAGTCCACATTCAAATCCTTCCAGCAGGAAGTCAAAACTTGGGCAGGGAAAGAAAGTGAAAAATCACAGGGTATCATAGATTCACATCTGGAACAACTAAGAGTAAGATTCTGGTTGACAAACATGGCACAACTAAAGCCTTTCAGATCCAACAGGAAGCCATTGCATTGATGGAAAGAAAGCTAGATGCTGAATGTGAGGAGAACAGGTTAGAAAGAGAAAGACTAAGGGCAAGTCTAGGAACAATTGGCAAGGGTGGGGCATACACTTACTAGGACAGGTTCAAAAAGAGAATGAGGTCATTGCAATGAGAAAGCAGCAAGATATGAAACAAACAAGTAAGCCAAGATGATCATCAACACATATCATGCCTAAATCCAAATTTGATTGCCAACTACTGACTCTACAGAACTGTAAATCAATGGCATTCAATGCAATACAGATTAAAGGTAGTTAGGCAACATGTCACTACCATGAGTGATTTCCATGTCAGAGATCATTAGTATAGTACTGTCACACCAAAAATAAACTATGGGTTTATCCACCTTGAAAGTTGAATTTGTGACATGTGATCTCCAAGTATATGCAAGTTGGAATTCCTTTTCACAGCAGCAAATTTCAGAAAACTTGTCTGGGGAACAAACAACTTGGTAGTGCACCAACTTCCACTGGTGGCCTTTGGTTTTGGCACTGTCCATGTCAGGGCAAGAAGCTGGGGCTTGGGTGGAGAACTCATGATCCTTGTGTGGCCAAATTTGAGCTAATGAGATTCATGCATGCAATATCTTCATATGTCCAGGAACAAGGTTGCTTTCCATGGATGGTTTGCTGTGTGGTCATGTCATGGGAATACTTGTGCAGGCCAGTAAATGCAAGGATTCAATTGACTGGGAACTTCAACTTGAGCTCCCTAACTCATTCCTTGTCAAATACTATGTATCCAGACATCAAATCCAGTCACCAAAATGATTGATGAAGGTCTGCAACAGTGGCACAGCATCATCAATGATGGTCCAATCACCAAACCTGTCTGTGATTGTGCCACATTGGATTCACTGTGGATGACATACCATCAAAAATGGTGGCAATTCTATACCACATGTTGCTATGATTGCATACATTTCTGGTTGTAAGACCTGTTTTTTGCAGTTGCCATGGCCCATGTGGCTCCCACTCACTCTAGGGCCAGTCCAGGCTGGTAATGCTGAAGTGGGGTGAACATACACATCAACATGTGTGGAAAACATGGACAAGAGGAAAAGGAGCGAGGATAGTCAAGCAACCTATATGTATGAAAGAATTGAATGTGGACAAGGTATACTATATCAGTGAGATGTTCAATTGACTGGAAATATGTAGATGTCAGCAGGGTAATCCATTCCTCATCAAACACTATGTAACCAAACATCAAACCCAGTCATCAAACCATCTACAGAGGCCTGCAATGGTGATACACCATTGATAATGGTGTGGTTGCCCAACCCACCTGCTCTTGCAAACCCTTCAACAATCACACTGCCAAACAGGACCATCCATGCCATCATCCACATCCACCCCAACATGCCCCCTACCCTCCTTCCTGTTAAGAATGTAGCATGACTAACAATACAGTATCACCTGACTTTGGTAGAATATCAGAAAACTTATCAGACTTCCATAGAATGTCTGAGAATATTGTGGAATGTTCATGCTTAGTCATGGAACTCCATAGAACTTCATAGAAGAATATGGAATGTCATAGAACCTTCCAGAAGCTTACTCTAGCATGCTGACTGAGCTGACACTGTTCATTTGAAATAGAGATATATATACTATTGGCTGAATACTATGGAATAGTATAGAATGATATAAATACATACATACAAGCCAGCATGTATATAAGATAAGCCTCCCAGCTCATCTCTCTTTCCTTACTACTGTGAGGTCAAATACCACAACTATTACCACCAGTACTCCTATGCTCTGGAAAATCCCTTCCTTACACTCATCATCTGCTGTTACTTTGTGACAGTCTTCACCACAGTATTCACCTGGTGGGTCATCATGTCTGTCTCTCCTAGTGAGTGTTCCTACTAGAGACCATCCTCTCTTCCTCTGTCCCTTTGCATTCAGACTACCATCCTGAAAAGTTATGAGCCCTGTCTAGACATGGTTCACAGACATCAGAGAGAACTTGATTAGGGTCTATTTGACACCTAGACATTGGGAGTTTGTCTTTTGTGCATGATGCCTCCCACAGTCTCATGTGACACATGTGTTTGGACCATGTTTATCCATTCTATCATCGAATGCTTTATGATTATATATCAGGCATTCAAAACAGGTGATTACATCTTCAATGATGCATGCCTTATTGTCATCTGAATTATCAGAGGAGCTTTCTTACTTTGCTTTTGGAGATCTTGATTGCACTTAACCCTTACTCACCACAATCGTGTACTGCAGATAACATACACTGATCATGTGGTAAGTGCCCAAGCACCACCCTGCTCCCCAATTCACCCAGATCCAGTCATTCCTGGAGGAGATCCTACTCCACCACCAAGTCCTCCACATTCCAGGTACAGCCCAACAGCTGTCCCTGATCCCTTTATCCCATCTTGACCACCTACTCTGGCTTTGCCAAGACCACCTCCACCTCCAGTACATTGTACTGAGACTGTGCCATATCCCATGAACTTACAAGAGGTAGCTCCAGGCATTTAGCTTGAGATCCCTTGTCCTATCTGCTGAGGTGATATAGAATGGGGAGAAGTCCATCAACATGGTATGCAGGATGTTGTTCAGATGATAGATTTGTCTGACAGTGAAGGACCTTTTTCCTACTTCACAGTAGTTGAACCAGATCCTTACTTGTCTTTGTCTGAGTCAGTTGTTTCTACTTTTGCACACAACTACTACAGAACCCCTTACAGAGTTTTTACAAGCTGCAATTGAATTTGCAAGATCTCATCTAGTTAATGGATGAAGAACCAATGACTCATCACACAATCACTCTCCACCTGCCCTCAAAAATGTCCCTCTCACCAATCCTGTCTGACCTGTACAACCAGGTCTCTCATGCAGTAGAACTGAATCAGCCAGTAGTGGGCCCATCAGGCCTACAAGCTCCAGTTCTGCATGCACCTTGCCCTATCCACCCCATCTCACTCCTTCATCAACAACACTCACATCCAGATCTTCTTCTAGCTTCGAACTGCAAACTTGCACAGCTGAACTCACCCAACCTGGTTTACCCACCATCTCTATATTTACCCATACCGCCTCTGATCCAACTAGCTCCAACAGGCTGGGATTGAGCACAGCTGTTTTGATCAGCTCCACAACTGGAAGACCAAATAGTCCAGGAGAGAATAGAGCTGATGAAGCAAGAAGGGTGGGGCAACTTGTGAGCCCTCCATTGTCTCCCACAGGTTCAAACAGCCATCAAATCTATGAACCTCCACCATCAAGGACCAATATGGAATCAGGAGGAGATGAATCAGAGGATAGTGAGAGCAGTAGAGGATGACTGACATGTTGAGTCTGTTTTAACAGGAATCCATCACTTATTGCCAATGCCACCTCAGGACAACACATTTACAGGCATCCAGTGGTTGGTGATTTACAATCTGCAAGTGCCAACTCTGATGGTAACCAACAATCACTTGCCTTCCGATCCCATTTATCAGAGCACATGGTTTTTCCATCTCTGTCCACTTCCCCTCCTCTCAACACAGTCTTGAGAGAACATATGAGTAGAAATTCTTCACCACCAATATCTCAAAATCCCTATGGAACTGTTCTACCCAATTTATCAAGCTCAGTTCATAGCCAACACTTTTTGCCAGGTGATTGTGAGAATCAACAGATCTCCTCATCAGGTAATTCCTTTCCAAATTCCTCCCATTGAAACAGGCTTCCTGTTATGCTTGGTCTGGGTAGGAATGAGCGTAGGCTCAAAGAACTAACTGTGGGTCAAGGGTTCAATGTATTCAGACAAGGATGCTTGCTGAAAGGTCAAAGGGGTTGTCTGACAATGAGGTCAATGAAGAAGTTCAAGGGAGTTGTCCAATGATGAGGTCAACAAAGAAGTTTAAGGGAGTCGTCTAATGATGAGGTTGATGAAGGGGTTCAAAGGTTCAAGGAGATCAAGGTAAGATTGAGCAGGACTAAGCTAAGGATACATTGAGTAGAGCAATGGCTTAAGTACTGCAAAGAATGGAAACTAATAGAAGGTCATGGAAGGTTTGTTACTAAGCAAATGAAGATAGAACCTTCCATGAGAAACAAAAGTGTAGATAACAAGAATAGAAAAGCAGAAATGAAAGGTGTGTGATGAACACATTGTATGTTCTAGAGCACTCTAAAGAAAGTAAAAGGTACCAGGTTGGGCCAGTCTATCATACTAAGAAAAGAAATGAATCGTAACACTTCCATCTACCAGTTAACAGGTTGCATTGCAATACCAATGCTGAGACACTTCAAGAAATCTATGAAGCAGCCAGTTGGGCTTTCCCAGCTAAGATATATGAAGCATCACAGTTGGAATTTATGGTTAGAGGTCAGGGTTTTGAAGTCTTCTGAAGGGATATCTTTCCACCTTTCTTTGAGAACTACTCACTGATCAAGTCAACTTATCCTAACAAGTGACTTGATGATCAACATTGGGCACCAACAGCACAGATCTTATGACAGGACTTCAAATTTCACGTGGATCATGGCATGGACATTCAAGTATTTAATGGGATCATGAAGAGAGAATTTTGTTTTCACTTTGACTATTATGTTAAAGATGTTGACCCTCATTTTACCCATCTTCACACATTGCAGAAACACTTACTCAGCATTGCAGGAACAGATGGAGAAGCAGTTGTTGCAGATGTTTTGTCAGGGAGATATTGACTCCCTAAGCAAAAGGCTGTGATAGAGGGTGAACAAAAATGAAAATCTCAAAAGCTTACTTACAGCTGAAGGAGGTGTCAAGACTTTTTATTTAAAACCCATGCATACTGTTTGGCCACTTGGCAACCTTTCTAAAGAAACTTATAACAGAGATATCAACCATCCATACCTTTCTTTCCTAGACTGGACTGCAGATTTGCATATGCGTTATTAGCAAGAATTACCAATTGCATACCATAC
The DNA here is from genome assembly GCA_038089675.1 of Boletales sp. KT-2023b. NCBI lineage: Eukaryota > Fungi > Basidiomycota > Agaricomycetes > Boletales > Boletales sp. KT-2023b. The sequence goes on along the minus strand of JBBPLE010000336.1, from coordinate 11,533 downwards.
TTGTGTCAATCGAGATCTCTGCATTAATGATTTACTCGTTCATCCAGTCATTCCCAATCCCCACTTTTTCAAATATCTTTGGTTTGAACTGTTTGAGTGAACAAACCTATGCTGTCATGATGGACACCTAGAGACAAGAGTGGAGATCTGTTTACAAAATACAAATGGAAACTTTATTGGGAACAGAAACAAAGAGAAGCTGCTTTACACAGACAAGCCAAACAGCATATGGGATTATTGCAGATACCAACACCAGTGGTTTTGGAGATCTCATCTGAGACATCAGGATCTGGATCTAGGGTTGCAACTCCAGTTGCTACATTGGGTTTAGCTTCATTTTCATTCATTGACTATGTATTTGAACATCTGTTTGACTACCCATTCACAGATCTTCAATACTTTTTATAAACCTTCATCATGACAACTCCTCACAACATTTCCATTTCTGAGGACTTCAAGGTGGACAACACCTTGCTTACCCAAATCCAAACCCCTAAAGGCCACTCCAACTATGTCATGTGGTCTACTTGCATCCAGGCTGTTCTCCAATCTCTTTCTGTATGGGGATGGATTGACAGTTCAATTAATCATGCAGGAACTGCAGCTAGCAATCAACTCAAATGGGAAGCAATCAACAAGTAAATCATCAGGATTGTATCCCAGACCTTGAATGATAACCTTGTTCATCATGCAAGTTTCACCTACAATGCCAATAAAGAATCTCTTGCCAAAGGACTTTGGGATTGTTCATCTGTCCTTTTTGCTTCACATGGCCTTTCTGGCCAGTTTTATCTCTTTTTGCAGGCCATGCAAACTAGCATTAGAACACAATCTGCTGCTAAGGACATCAATAAGGTCATATCCCTCTTCAATCAAATGATGTCTGCTGGTCTAACCTTCCCAGAATCATTTAAAGCTATGTTTATGCTTACATGATTACCTTCTGACTACTCTTCCTTCTGCACCACTATTGCTGAAACAGTCACCACAGCCAACTTTACAGCTGATACCATTTCTGGGAAATTTCTTTCCAAGATTGACCTCCAAGGATTGCATCAACTGCTTTCTTTGAGAATTTCCAATGTGGAGCAGAATGGAGTAAGTAGTGGTGCCTTTCATACCAATGTAATTCATCAAGGACCACCTAAGACTAACCAATGGTGTTCCAAACAGACTCAGTGCCCCACTTGTGGATCTTTCCATGGTGGATTATCCCAAGGATGAGGCCATTATGGCAACCTTCAGCAATCCTCCTTTGCTGATCATCAATGTGCTGGTTTTGAATCATGTCAGAACCATCCTAAGAAAGGATGAGACACAAAGGGAAAGAGTAAAGCAAAGGTGAATGAGATAATTGGTGATGGTTTCACTCATGCCATCACTATTGATGAGAATATGGAACCAGAACTAAATGAAGCCACAGAAGAGACTTATCAGGAGTTTCTTGGGCAGATTCAGGAAGAAGTACCATGGCCTGATAACATTGCATATGAAGATGTGCACATGTTTGACAAAGTCACAGAAGGCATGGACTTCAACACTTGACAGGAGGGAAATACCAATAACACCATCAAGATCAACATGGGTATGGATATCAGTTCCTTGCATTCCTTTTGTTCCCACTCTCTCTCGATCTGAGTTAGCAGGAGCAGAACCATCTAGATATAGATGAGAAATACTGGATTATGAGATCCAAGAAGTAAACTCTTTCAATGACTACATTTCACTGCCAACTCCATCTCCCATCATTCTGATCCAGGAGGAGGAAGTCAGATGAGGCTGTCCATGCTTACCAGCATGGATAGAAAGAGACATTGCACCTCATATCAAGAGTTCAACAATCAATCCACAGGATTTTACTCCCATGCTGTTGTCATGAAAGAAGAAAGCAAAAGCAAAAGCAAAGGAAGTATTTAACCTTGGTGGACTTGTTTCAGATCATTCTCATTTTTCATCATCTATTGACACTGTTTTACCTGCATCACATCCTACTTTAGACTTTCCACTTCACCTGATGCATCATACTCATGAAGGAGTATTACCTGGTACTATCCATTTACCTACACCTTCTCCTTCACCCACACCAGTTGCCAGTTGTGTATATGATCAGTACACTGAGAGTTACCATAATGGTACTTTAGAGGAGGTTACAGAGTTTAATTGTCAGTTTACCAGAGATAAGGACATTGGAGAGGTAGTATATGATGAAGAGCTCAATGAATACTTGTGCTTCTATATCAGGCACAATGCCCAGAGTGATTGCTCTGCCAATCTTAGTGCTGCAGACACTGAATTCTGAAGAACATATTGGATGATTGACAGTGGATGTACTGATCATCTATTGCCATTCTTGGACAACTTTGTTGATCTTCATGACAATGAAAGAACTGCTACTGTAGCAAATGGTGATAAAGTTTCCATGTATGGTCCTGGAACTGTACTTGTACAACAAGTTACTGGAAACGCACATTCTGTCATTACACTGCATGAAGTATGGTTTGCACCACAAGCATCTCATTGCTTGCTTTCAGTACCTTCATTGCTTGCCCACAGCTATCACTGTAAGAGTACACAGAATGGAACTCATATTTGGAACAAGGAAGGACACATGGTAATACAAGCCACTACCTTATCACCTGCTAACAATCTCCACTGGTTTTAGTCTGCTGTGATTACTCCAGTTCACAAGATTCACACCTTCCTTGTGGTCAATAATTCTTATCATTTGTGGCACCAATGCTTTGGTCACACATCACAAAATGCACTTCAACATGTGTCTACCCATTTATCAGGTGTTCCTAGCTTGATCCCTCCAAGGGAGATGCAACCTTGCAGTGGCTATCAACTTGGTAAAATGCTTGATTGCAGTTTTCCTTCTTCAGGGAAATGTGCTATGCACCCACTCGCTTTGATCCATACTGATCTCATGGGTCCTATGCCAGTAGAGCTGTGCTCACATGCAAGGTATATTCTCACTTTCATCAACAACTTCAGTGGTTATGCTTTACTTTCCTTCTTGTGGGTCAAGTCAAACTGTCTTCAGCATTTTTGCAACATGGTTGCTTGGGCTGAGTCCTTCACCAGACACACTCTTACCTCTATACATTTGGACCAAGGGGGTGAATTTATGAGTCAGGAGTTTCATTCATTCCTCACTTCCAGAGGGGTGACACACCAAATGACTGTACCCAACACTCCACAGCAAAATGGTCATGCTGAGAGATTTAACCACACCATAATGGAAAAAGCTGAAAGCATGCACCAACATGCTTGTTTACCTAGAGCATTCTGGCAAGACATTGTAGAGATTGCCTTACATGTCTACAATAGACAACCAATGCGTTGTCATGATTGGAAGACTCCTATTGAAATATTCAATGGGAAGAAACCAGATGCTTCTTACTTCAGAGTATTTGAATGCTGTGCATATGTGTTTATTCCTCCAGAACAACAGCTGGACAAACTGTCTCCCAAATCCAAAGAAATGACATTTATTGGGTATGAACTGAACACCAAAGGATGGCATTTTTGGTCTCAAAAGAAATGTCATGTTGTTGTTGCAACCAATGCTACTTTGATGAAGATCATTTTCCACACTGTTCTGATCACCAAGTTGACAGACCTGCCCCTATTCCTATCAAAAATCAAGATATACCAGAAGAAGAATTGCTGAATCCACCAACTCAAGCTAACCAAGCACCAGATTATACTTTCATACCAGTTCCCATACCTAGTGCAAAGACTAGAGACATGATTCATCATCAATCATCATCTGAAGAATCTAAAACCAAATCAGGATCAGAATCTGGAGGATCTATGTCTAGCCAACAACCTTGGCAACCTCCATCACAGCCATGTTCAACTCCATCTTTGTGAAGTCCCTTCTTCAATAGATCTTCACCACTGCCCTATGGAGCAAGATTTTCACCTATGTGACCAGGAGTCATACATCCTAAACCAGATACTGGACATCACAGCAGTATTGAAGATTGTCATCAGCATAAATGGAAACTCATTTCAGATTCACCACTTACTACACCTTTTTCTTCAACCAAAGAAGAAAGATATTGGATGATACCAAGAGTTACTCCACCTAATTGGATGCCTCCATGACAACAACCTGATGAGAGTTTACCTCAATTCAGAGCACATCCTCATCAATATCACCCTACCAGGGATGAACATTCAAGTTTTCAACCACCACTGGAAAGATGCTTACATCAAATTCCTGTTCCTTAAGTTATACCAGACAATACCTATGGAGATTTACCTCCAGTAGAGATCAAGAGAAACTTAGAACAAGGACTTGAATCTATTCAGGAGGAGTCACCAATTGCTGATTAACCAGAACAAATTCCAAGAATACCTACTAATGAAGAAGACATGGATCTTGGAGATTTGTATAGTACCAAATGGATGAGTCATCATCTATCCATTGCTGTTAATCCTTCAGAATGGACACTACCAAAGCAATACTGGGATATTGCTAAATTACCCCAAGAGCAAAAAGAAGCTTGGTATAAGGCATGCCATGATGAAATCCAATCCCTGCATGAACACAGAGTCTGGGACCTAGTAGACCTACCAAAAGGTCATATACCTGTCAAAGGGAGATGAGTACTTGCCATTCATCCAGGCAACAGAGTAAAAGCTTGCTACATTGCAAAAGGCTTTACTCAGATTTTCAGAATAGACTATGAAGAGATGTGTTCACCTGTAGCCAGGTTTGAATCAGTGTGATTAATTCTTGCATTAGCAGCACTAAACAGTTGGGAAATTGAAGTGTTAGACATCAAAACTGCCTTTCTCTTTGGCAAGCTGGATGAAGAAATCTATATAACTCAATCAGAAGGTTTTATAGTTCAGGGCCAGGAAAACAAGGTCTGTCACCTTAACAAAACCATACACAGCTTGAAGCAAGCAGTGCTTCAATGGAACAAGCTGCTACATCAAAGCCTTGTAGCTTTCAGCTTCAAGAGATGCACTTCCAACTCTGGCATTTATGTCAAATTTATCAGAAAGAATATTGTCATCATCATCATGTATGTTGATGATGCCCTATTTATTGGCAGTAATAAAGCCAGGTACTCTCCCACAAGAAACAATTCATGCAGAAATGGGAATCTAGAGATCTTGGCACAGCCAAAGAATACCTTGGAATGGAGATCAACTGTAATTGATCCAAGAGAACACTTACCTTGGACCACAGCAAATATGCTGATAAAGTTATCAAGTGTTTTGGTCAAGAGAACTGTAAGGAAACATTAGTTCCACTTCCTACCAGCTATATACCAAGACCAAATGAAGGGGTATGCTCTTCCAAATTATGCAGCCAATATCAATCAGTAATTGGATCCTTGCTGTACATCATGCTTGGTGTTACACTTGGTCTGGATAGGAACAAGCATAGACATAACAATAATCACCTAGGTCAAGGACAGGGGCTAAGGGTTACATACTGACATAAGTCAAGGACTCTGGAGATGAAGACTAAGGGTTCCAGTGGACAAAGGTTCAGAGTTATGTCAGATGATGTCAAGGAACTTCTAGAAGGATCACAGAGGTTCTAGGTGGAGGAGGCTAAAGTCAACAATAAGGAGGCACTAAGGCCTAGCTTTAGGAATGACTCAAGAAGAGGACTGAGGGTTGAAGGCAAAAACCTAAGGTAGGAATTGCTTAGTGCTACTGTACATGGGTGGACAGTATTTATACTACAAGGTGCTAGTCATACTGAGTCACCTGGAGTCAACAGATAGCCATATGGCTGCATAAACTAAGTATAAAGCTATGCAATGCTGCACTGAGGAACTGCAATCAAGGGCTATGAGTGATGATGGGAAAATAAGAGAAATAAATAGCATGGGCTGCATGAGTGGGAACACATAGGAAAAGGATCAGCAATCTCTATGTAAATATAGATAGTAAGCATAAATAGACACAGTATAGTTGAGAATGTGAAGGGAAATTAATGTTACCATGTTGCATAGCAAGAGAATCAAAAGAAGACTGAGAGAGATTGTTATGTAAAGCAGATAGAAAAGATAGGGGTTATCACTGATTGTAACACTTGGAACTAGACCTGACATTGCATATGCAGTGATCAAGGTGTCACAATTCTCTTCTAATTCATCAGAAGAACATCTAACCAAAGCAATGCAAATTGTTCACTTTTTGTCTCATATGCCAAAACTTTGCATCACCTACCAAGGTAGAGGCAACCATAATGGACTTATCACTTACTGTGACACTGATTAGGCTGGTGATGTGGAAACTTCATGATCCACAATGGGATATGCACTATTCTTGGCTAATGGAATTGTTTAATGGCTTTCCAGACATCAAAAACATGTTCACCTGTCATCCACAGAAGCAGAATACTATGGCATGATGGAGTGTGCAAAAAAAATCCAATGGATTTCAAATCTATTGGAGAACTTGGTTTTCCTCAAACCAAAGTGCCTATATGCATTGACAATCAAGGAGCTATCTTTTTAGCCTCCAATCCTACACAAGAAGGATGCACCAAACAAATCAGAATACCTCAACATTATATTTGAGAAGCTGTTGAAGCTGGTGAAATTGAACTATTCTATGTATAAACCAACTCACAGTTTGCAGACATCTTTACCAAAAACCTTGGAAAGATTAAATTTGAGGAAGGACAGAAATCCCTTACACTTTCACCAATCAAGAAAGGTACTATGTCTTCTTGATTACTCCCATTTCAAACATGAACAGTGAGGAGGAGTGTTGAGAATGTAGCATGATTAATGATACAGTATCACCTGACTTTGGTAGAATGTCTGAGAATATTGTGGAATGTTCATGCTTAATCATGGAACTCCATAGAACTTCATAGAAGCATATGGAATGTCATAGAACCTTCCAAAAGCTTACTCTAGCATGCTGACTGAGCTGACACTGTTCATTTGAAATAGAGATATATATGCTATTGGCTGAATACTATGGAATAGTACAGAATGATACAAATACATACATACAAGCCAGCATGTATATACTGTAAGATGAGCCTCCCAGCTCATCTCTTTTTCCTCACTACTGTGAGGTCAAATACCATGACTATTACCACCAGTACTCCTATGCTCTGGAAGATCCCTTCCTTACACTCATCATCTGCTGTTACTTTGTGACAGTCTTCACCACAGTATTCACTTGGTGGGTCATCACATCTGTCTCTTCTAGTGAATGTTCCCACTAGAGACCATCCTCTCTTCCTCTGTCCCTTCATGTTTGGACTACCTTCCCAAAACTTCCTGTGAGTGCACAAAAAGCCCTCTCAAGGAGGAGCCCATGGTCCATCATCCTGAATTGATGAGCATCCACCACACACTTGTTGTGGGACTTCCCCAGACCATGATCAGGTTGTGCAGGACAGCCAAGACAAGGAATGCACCAAGAATGGTGCCAGCACTGCCAAAGAAGATGGAGAGTGGGTAACCACCTAGGATGAGGAACTCATGTCTGCACCACTGGTGCCATCAGCAACCCCAAAAGTCATGCAGCAATGTTGAGTGCTATGGTGTGTCAAAGCTGGGTGGCCATTGCATGGGGTCTTGTCTCAGTAGAAGGATTGTGGCTACCATGACTGTGTTGTAAGACATCTGGAGGCCAGTGTATGTTGCAAGCACAAACAGGACTGAGACCATGCTTGATTGAAGATACCACCAGAAGAATGGGAGTGATGTGTTGAAGATGGGCCATCCCTCTGTGGTGGATTGGATTCCAACAAATGACAATAGTGCTCTGTGGCAGATGCCACTTGCAAGACCATGCTAGGGCTGTCAAAGTCCAGTTCAGTTCAGTTCAGGGCTCCCCCAAGCTGAACCTGAACCTGAACCTGAACTGAACCTGATGAACCAGTTCAAACCTTGAACCTTTCACCAATTTTGAAAATAATGAAATTTCTGGAGTTGATCTACTACTCAATATCTACAGCCCAGGATTTCAGTCCCATTGCAAAGTATCAATCTCAGCTGCCAAATCTCCACTTTTTCAATATTTGCAAGTAAAGATCAGCACAGGTAAACTCACAGGTACCACAGCTTCAACCTATACCCATATCCACACCATACCTGTACCCATCAACCTGTGGGTCTTGATATTGATGGATACCACACATGGGTACATGGGTCACTACTTGCAGTGGGTATACCTGTGGAGAAGCAGCAAGACAGGTAGTAGGGGGGGTGAGGTGACAGCAGTGGTGGTGGAAATGAGACAGATGGCAGGGACTCACAAGGGCAGCTGGGGCAACCAAGACAGTGCAAGGCAGCAACAACAGTGGCAACAACAACAACAATGACAATGACAACAACAATGTGACAATCATGGTATCACAGTTGTTGTGCTGTCATTGTTGTTTTCAGGTGAGATGAGGGGAGGTGGTGAGACAGGCAGCAGGGGATGAGGGTGATTGAGGCAGTTAGGATGGTGAGGCAGTGGTGGTGACAATGACAAAGACAATGACAGCATGACAACTATGATATCATGGTTGTTGTGCTGTCATTGTTGTTGTCAGGTGAGATGAGGGAGGGGGTGGCAAGACAGGCAACAGGGAGTGAGGGTGGGGGCAATAAGAGTATGTAATAGTCATGGGTAATGTACTTGTGGGTCATGGGTCCATGGATCATCAAGGTCCAACCCATACCTGTATCTGTGGATATCCATACCCATGACCTGCCATGGATATCTAATACCCATGCAGATCTCTATTTGCAGGGCTTCCATCACATCAGGATGAAGACTATTGCATAGCAAAGTTACTGTTAGTCCATTCTGAGAGAAAACCTGCTCAGAAGCAGTAGAAGATCCTTGAATAGCCAAATAGTTCCAAGCTATTCTTGACAAGACTGGATATTGGGTGGAGTGATACTAAAACTTATTAGTATAATTTAAGCACTAACAATATGGTATGTACTCACCCCCCACCACTTAACTCTATCTGCCACTTCTTCCAATGTACTCTCCAAATAGTTCTTTAGTTCTTGACAAGCATTTTTACCATGTTTTTCTTTTTCTCTGAAAGCTTGAACAATTTTACACATCATGGCACCACCATATCCGCCACCACCTTTCACAGGTGAATCTAATAGAAATGAATAAGCAAAGTACAGTAGTACAATAATAGCAATATGATTTTACTAAACACTTACCTTGAAGTATAGGCACTGGTAAAAGAGGGTCTTCTCTAGCCATTGCAATAGCATAGCTATCAAACTACATATTCTTTGATTAGAATTTATGGGAAATATGATATTTCCACTTACAGTTTTCTCAAGGGCTTTCATCTTGAGACTGCCATCTGGATTGAGAGCACAATGATCCCCAATTTTGTTGGTGGGCATAGTGGTACAGACAGTGTGAGATGTGGCACCACAATGTGAGTGCTGCAGAAATAAAGTTTAGATATACTGTACAGATTATGCCAGTGGCTCAAAAATTTTATTATTTTATTATCTTTAACTAAATATTTATACCTTGTATGACCTTTTAAATTCCCAGGTTCAAGTTGGTTTGAACTAGTTTGAACTGGTTCCTGAATACAACTCAAGCTCTGAACCTGAATCTGAACCTAATACCAAAGGCCTGAACCTGAATCCAAGGTTCAGTTCAGAGGTTCAGGTTCAAACCTTAGGTTCAAAACTGAACTTTGGCAGCCCTAGACCATGCATGACAAAAGGGAGGAGAGTCCAAAAAATGAATGGCATGCACTTTGTTGGACATGTTTCATGTGGGATTGGAATTCCATGGGACCAATTCCAGCTGATACCACAACTATTTGTTGTGAGGTCAATGGCATTGATAACAATTGATTGTGGGCCCTTTGCTGGATGGATGTGCCACACAAGGTGATCCTTGGGTAGCATCCAGTTGAAGGATTGAATGACCACATCAAACATGAAGCCCTGAAAGAAATTTCATTTGAATATGTCCACCATTGGAGAGACTTCTGTTGAGAGACACTGACAGCAAGTAGACCATTAGACATTTTTTGCTCAACCTTTTTTTCCATAAAATAAACAAAGACCACTGTTCATAGCACCAGGAAGGTGATGATGGGCCATAATGCAATTCAGGCAGCATGTGTTTGGGGAGTGACAGTCAACTGACATCTCTGAAATCTGACACATGTACAAATCAGACCCAGACCCTCAGAGGTCTGGTATCAGCTCAAGCTCATCACAGCAATAAGCATGAGAATCTCATTTGGGATATGTATTATAATCAGCCCACCTGTAAATCTTTAGGTAGGTCACTATGTTCTTGCAATTCTCACATGCTTCACCTGCATGTCTCATCTTCTAGTCACAGGCCCAACATTTATCACACCAGGTTTCTGGATGCAAACAACAGGGCACTGTTGTGGAAAGATTATCCCCCAATATGGCAGTTACCAGGGGAGCATACTCAGAGTTTGTAATGAGAGGAGTAATGGACACTGCTTGTTCAGCAGGTGACTCCATGTCTGGTGTTACACTGTTGAGACTGTGTTCAGGGACCAAATACTCCATTTTCCATGTAGTATGAAACATACATGCTTCTCTGGGTTGCATGGGCATCCTGCAGGTCACAATGGATTTCCAATGTGTGGTTAAGAGACCCTTCTTTGTTCCTGAACATTTTCAATAGTGGGTCAGGTCAACATTTGGAAGATGTGATGAAAGAAGAACTCACCAAACATCATGTGCAAGCAAGAAATGAAAATGATTTTTATGTTGGTTGAAGAAGGTCATGCACACAATAAGCTTGTCTTTGCTCGACCAATGTGGTCGGGGATGGGCCCTGTCAGGCTGAACTTTGCTATCTTCTTGTAGTATATCGTGTGTTTCTTTCAGTTTCTCCCAGCACGATCGTGGCTTTCCGCTCCATAGCCAGTCGATCACTCGATCATCGATGGTAAACCGATCAAAGGTGATAGCATCGAGGATTGTGTCCAAAAATGTGCGGATTGCGTCTAGCTGGCCAAAGAACTCTTGAACCTGGAGGGCAAAATGCTGATCGCTTGTTTGGTTGCTCGTCCCGTATGCCGGCGCTGTGGTAGAATAGCGAATTTGAGCAGAGACGCTTGCAATGTCACAGAATGTTTGATGGCAGTGAGCTAAGACACGTCCTGCCAACATTGTACGATGAGGAGGTCGAACGAGTGACTGCCACGACGTCGACGCTCGCCGAAAGTTGTAGCATAATCCTGTGCCTACATGCTGCAACCAAGTCGGACTCGTGGAGCCGAAGCCAGACACGAGGCAGAACAATCCAAGAAAAGAGGTCTGCAAGGACCTGACCACCCGCCTCCCTCATCAAATACAGCCCAAGGTTGGAGGTATATGAACACCCCATGGAGATTCCTTTTTGTCTCACAAGACCAGCGCACGAAGTCAACGAGGCCCACGCACGAGCCTCAACCGTCGTGCCCCATGATCCCATCACTCTCGCTCTCACCCTCCCGAGTCACGATACACTGAGTCGGGGCAACCACCCACGTTCATCGCGCATGTGCCAGAAGTCCGTCGCT
>JBBPLE010000335.1:19817-37499 GCA_038089675.1 Boletales sp. KT-2023b | reverse complement strand
AACGCGCGAGCTATGAAGCAACGTGTTGTTTATCTAACTCGTATAGGCATGATTTATGACATGAATCCATATCAAATGCCAAGGGTGTTCTGTATCGGTGAGCATGTCAGCCTGCGAGCTGGGGTATACTGAACAACAGATGCAGCTCAAACATTTTTGATCTATTATTCCGCATGGTCTCTCACTGGCGTCGGCGTTGCGTTCACGTACGCCACGTCCAGGGCGGTACTATGGCCTTCACCTGCGGAATGTTCGCCTGTCGCGTGCGTAGAGTTGATTTAATCTCGTGCTTCACTCGAGCGAGAGACGACTTTAGGACGCTTGCATGGAAAAACAAGTATTATATCCCGATTTTAATTTTCCCTCTCTGTTGCCTATCCATCTCGGTTCCCGTGCTCTTGCGTGTAAACGCCATCCAACCCTCAAATGACCTACATTGCGATGCGAGCAATCCGGAATGGTAAGTGGTTCCAGCAACCAATATCCCACTCTCAAGGATTTTACAACAGGGGGCGTTTTCTTGGGTATGCTGGTCTCCCGTTGATCCCTACAATTCCGTGCTTCTTCCTTTCTGTACTTACTGCTCGTCGGATGATTCAACTGCATCGCGACAACCAGCACACCCACTTTTCGTTCAGGAATCCCACCAGCCAGCTCCAGGACCACTCGAGGATAGAGCCAAGCCATGGACGTAACTCGGAGAAGATTGATAGCCCGGACCTGTCGCAAGTCAACACAGCCCTCGCACCTGCGGACCCTGAGATGGTGCATTCTCCTCAGCCGAAAGGCACCAGGGCGGATGCGGCGCTCCGCAACGGAGCAACCTCGTCGCCTGCTACGACGTTGAGCGAGGTCTCTTGTTCTCACAGACGGATCGAGACGTGGGAAATCGATGAGACAATAGAGGAGGACGATGAGTTGGACACACAAAGACCGATGGAAGACGTGACGCTCCCTTGTAAGGCGTCTCTTCTTGTGCACAGGATACAGCGTTTGAAGTCGACCGATTTAGCGATGGCACATATTCCGCCACGACCGCGGCCGACTCTCGTGCCAGCCATCTGGAGGCTGATCTTGTTCCAAATGTGAGTCTCCCAAGTTCCCAGACGGTCGTATGGATGCTTGAATTTCCGGGATGGGCTTTATTTAGAGTGTTTTTTGTCATTCAGTGGCTTGCAGCGCTATCGACGGTGATTGATGTTGCGCGACGTCGGCCGACGCCGACGCCGTTTGGTACACAACACATCGCGCTCGTCTTGGCTGGCTGGGGACCAGCGATTGTTTTTGGTGCGTCGCGTGCTGTCGGTGTGTGAACGTGTGCTGACCTGCGGATGATGTATACGTAGGCCATCTACCAGCTGTGCGACGTCGGTTGATGTTCTGGAAATAGGAGGAGAGCCAAGTTGGGGAGGGCAGAGAACGTTTAGATAACTTATTGCATGTATAATACGTCGCAAATGGTTGACAGGAGACGCTCGAGCAAGCGCTAAAGTTTGAAAGCCGGTACCCCGTGTAATTGAAAATCACGGCCGTGCCGGGATAAACATAGAAGGCAATGCAGTATGTGTCCCCAATAATTTTGAAACGTGGCACAGCAGTGACACCACCACATCAATGGCTTCGCGCTCGTCCATCGTGGCGAAATTACGAGGCAGAAAGGTGCAGCGTGCGTCTCATGTCTCCTGAATACAGGCTGGTATTTTAGCGAGATGACGAATTTCGAGAGAAATAATAAATATGTACGGGAGTACTGTCGGAAGTGGCATGGTGAAGCGGTGGCAACCCCAAAGAATTTACACTTTATAAAGGCCCAGTTACGCGATTTTCCTCATCCTCCGCTCCTTGACCAGCTTCCTTTTCCATGTCGTCGGTCCCACCAGCGCAGCCGCCGCCGGCTATGGCGACGTCGTCTGGCGTCCAATCCAAGTCGGTAGACCAACGATTCGTTGATGACCCGGAACACGTCCCCGCCGACGCCAACATCCCCGACAACTATGTGTCCTACACGCTCAAGCATCAAAAGCCGTTGCCCCCCGTCACTTGGGACAACCTGTTCGAGAACCTCAACTGGCTCCACGTCGCCATTCTTGGTTTCACCCCGGTGTTGGGTTTTGTTGGAGCCTGCTACACCCGCCTCCGATGGGAGACGGCTGTTTGGGCTGTCGTATACTACTACTTGACTGGCCTTGGTTCGTCTTTGCATTTTTGGAAAAAAAAATTGTGAACGGGTTTTTTTTTGTAGGCATTACGGCTGGCTACCACCGTCTTTGGGCGCACCGTTCCTACAATGCTTCCCGGCCTTTGCAGTACGCACTCGCCATGTTTGGTGCCGGTGCCGTCGAGGGTTCTATTCGGTGGTGGGCGCGCGGCCACCGTGCTCACCACCGGTACACTGATACCGACCTTGACCCATATAATGCACACAAAGGGCTGCTCTGGTCACACATTGGCTGGATGGTTTTGAAGCCACGGCGTAAGCCCGGCGTGGCGGACGTCAGCGACCTTTCCAAGAATGACGTGGTTAAATGGCAGCACCGTCACTATCTCAAGCTGGTGTTTGTCATGGGCGTCGTCTTCCCAACTGTCGTGGCTGGTCTCGGATGGGGTGATTGGAAGGGTGGATATGTATATGCCGGTTTGTTGAGATTGGTTTTCGTGCATCATGTAAGTGTTTGGAATGTGCCCAGACGATGTGTGTGCTGATGTGTTTTTGTAGTCGACGTTCTGTGTCAATTCGCTTGCCCACTGGCTGGGTGAGACGCCTTTTGACGACAAGCACACTCCTCGTGACCACTTGATCACTGCGCTTGTCACAATTGGGGAGGGTTACCATAACTTCCACCACCAGTTCCCTATGGACTACCGTAATGCGATCAGGTGGTATCAATATGACCCTACCAAGTGGTTCATTTGGGCTTGCCAACAGCTCGGGCTTGCGTCACACCTCAAGGCAGGTTCTTTGTCGATTCGTGTTTGGCCGCGTGAACTGAAGTATACCAGACGTTCCCAGACAATGAAGTTCGCAAAGGTCAACTTACGATGGAGCTCAAGCGTCTGCGTGCTACTCAGGAAAAGCTCTCTTGGCCTTCGGACAACAGTGACCTGCCGGTCATTAATTGGGAGAGCTGTGAGTAGCTAGCGTACAGCCGAGCGTTCTGCTGATAGGGTGTGGATAGATCAAACCCAGGCCAAAACCCGACCATTGATCTGCGTTGCGGGTTTCATCCATGATGTGTCAGACTTCCTTGATGAGCACCCAGGGGGCCGACACCTGTTGACGAAACACATTGGTAAAGATGCGACTACCGCGTTTTTCGGTGGCGTGTATGATCACAGCAATGCTGCGCACAATGTAAGTATTGCTGCCATGGCGTTGCTTTTGATGTACTGAGGCAATTTGCCAGTTGCTCGCGATGAAGCGTGTCGGTGTCTTGCATGGTGGATCGCCACATGGTCTTGAAGACAAGACCATCCCACCGAGCCAACGTCTGCGCATTGCGCGATATAGCGAGCTGAGCGCGAGTGGATACAGCTCGGCAGCGCTGTCGGACGGCGAGGGCCTGATGGGCTAGTGGATACCTGATTAGACATTGGAGAGAAGCCTTCAGGATTGTGGATAATAATTAAGCCATTGCAGCCCACGTGCGTGAGCTGATAGTACGATACATATACGTTCTGCGATGCCTCTGTCATGCTGAATAGACAATGATGAAATCGGAAATGGTCGATCTCACGGAACAAAATCCAAGCAGTCGGAACCGACCGCCTGTGTGTGTCCCTTTAGGGTCGAGAGGCAGCATACGCCGTTTGTCAGACATATCAAGGGTCGTGAGTCAACGTGAGTATCCAGGGATGCAGTTGTGGTTACCACGAAGAAGTTCTCGTCCACGAAGAAAATATGATCGGTAAAGTGACTCATCGTTCCTTGACGACGTTACAGGAATCTCCGCCGTAAGGAATGGGCAATTTTTCTGGGACCCGGCGGCAAAGAATAGTTGTGGCGCACATAATGCAGGGCCCGGCACAGGGGGAAATGGCAGCGCTTCGAGGAGAATGATCGGGGAACGTACGGTCGCGTCGCTGCTCAGGCAAGAGGATGACGCTGAGCCGGGTGAGACGGAGAAGGGGAGCGTTGATGTTTCAACCTGGATCGATATCGAGATGCCCTTGGAAACCCGCCGCTACTTAGAATATTTATTATGACTTTGGTTGGACTGACATCATACGAATATGTATGGGACCGTTCAAGGTTCTGGTAGTATGCACGCCAGTACGTAAACGCGATTACCCGAACGATCGAGTGGCTGCACGGGGATAAGCCGCGGTCCCAATTTGCGAATACTACTAATATTTATAAGTTACTAGCAACTAGTACGAGTCCGTCCCGAATACCCACCCACCCTCCTAATTTGCTACTCTCACATGGTCTCAAAGCGCCAGAAGCGCTCCTTGGACGACGACCCCCTCGCGCGCGCAATCGCGCCCCCGCCGAACGAGTCTCCTGCCGAGCGCGAGCTCCGCATAGCCGCCGAACTCGAGGCGAAGCGGGTCTCGGACGCTATCGACGACGAGCTCAACCGTCAGCGCATCGCCGACAAGAAAAATCCAAAACCGGTCAAGATTCTCTTGCTCGGTGCGCCCTCCTTCTCCCTCCTTCTCCCCACCCCTCCAACCTCCCTCTCCTCCAGGCCAGAGCGAATCCGGTACGCCCACATTTGATGGTCTGCTTATCCCCACTGAGCGTCTATTCTGCAGGAAAATCCACGACGCTCAAGAGTAGGTGATCGTCTCCCACTGTTCGGTAGAGCTGATCACGAGGCCTATCCAGATTTCCAGCTCATGCATTCCCCCAAGGTCGGTTCAGCGGCCTCCATCCCGCACTCCATTCATACCTTGTCCAGGCGTTCCGTTCAGAGAAGGCTTCTTGGCGCTTCGTCATTCAGCTCAACGTCGTCCAGTCCATCCATGCCATCCTCGATCTCATATCAAAAGCCCATGCTGTTGCCAACGGTATCTCGTCGTCTGCATCTGTATCAAGCGGCCATGCCTCCATATCGTCCTCGTCCTCCACTTCGCCCCCCTCACCCACCGGCTCATCACCCAAAGAATACCCTCCGCTCACATCGGAGCACCTCAAGCTCAAGATGCGCCTCGCACCCCTCATTCAGGTCGAGGCTGGTTTGGTCCGAAAATTGCTTACCCCGGACCAGATCGAGGGTTTGGCACGTTCCAACCTCACCGCTTCTCCATTCCACCAAGAGATCAGCGTCAATTCCACTGCACGCTGGAAAAACGCCTTTAATCGCGTGTTGCGTTCCCGCAGCAGTTGCGATAGTATAGACTTGATCAACTGGTCCGATCCAGAGGATCCCGGTGTTATTTTGCATGCCTGCTCCGAAGACATGATAAAGTTATGGGCCGACCCGACCATCAGAAGACTCATGGATGTAGAGCGGCTGCGACCGGAGGAAATGGCTGGATTGTGAGTCATGTCGGCAGAACAACAACACGCGCTCTAGACCCGTTGCTGATCCTTTTTCGGCCCCAGTTTCTTGGACGAGCTGGCGCGAGTGACGTCGCCAAAATATATACCAACAGATGGTATGTTTGCTTTCTTGCCCTTTTTCGCATGCAACCCACGGATCGTCGCAGATGATATTCTCCGAGCGCGGTTGAAGACACTTGGCGTGTCTGAACACCGGTTTCAGGTCAAATCTGGTCAGTGCGTGTCGCCGCACCACAGTTTCAGATGGTTTACAAGCCCGCAGGACATCTTGGATCTGCCGTGAGCAACGACTGGCGCGTGTTTGATGTCGGTGGTCAGCGGTCTCTCGTAAGTACCCCCTCCCTCCCCCCCTGGGTGTCCTTTGTCGGTGCTCACTCGGATCTGTAGAGAGGTACGGTGGTTTCTTTATGTGTGTTCGGACAAGCGTCATGGTTTACCAGCTGCGTGGGCGCCTTATTTCGACGACATAAATGCCATCATCTTTTTGGCCCCAATAAGTTGCTTTGACCAGGTCCTTCAAGAGGACCCGAGCGTGAATAGGCTGGTTGGTTGGTCCCATATCCACTTCTGACTCCAAACTCACCCTTTCTAGGCCGATTCCTTTGCGCTTTGGAAGAGCATCGTTTCAAACCCACTTTTGAAGAAGACCGACTTGGTCTTGTTCCTCAACAAATGTGACATTTTACGTGCCAAACTCGAATCCGGTATTCGTTTGGCGGACTATATCATCAGTTATGGAGACAGACCAAACGATTTTGAGAGCGCGAGTTCATGTCAGTCTCTTGTCCTTATCTTGATCTGGCAGTGTGTTTCATTCTCTGTTCCAGACCTCAAGAAAAAATTTGCTGGCTTAATGAAAGAACACGCAGGAGAGAGGCCGTTCTATTGTCATTTTACCTCTGTCACGGTTCGTCGATGCATGTGTGTTATGTGAAAAAGATGGCTAATTTGGCCGTTTCCTAGGATACGCAATCAACCTCGCTGATATTACAGAATGGTGAGTCGTGACTGTGCCTGCAGTGTATTTTTGGGGATCTGATGGCGGCGCCAGTACAAGACGTCGTCATAAGAGATAATCTCAAGAAGAGTGCCCTTCTCGGATAGCGCCCGGTCGTCCACGCATTTGCTTGCTCCCGACCCGACTACACATTTACTCGATGGACTGCTTGCGATACCTGGAACGCTGCTGTCTCGTGTACAACACCATCACAAAGGAGTGACCATGCAACCCTTTCTTTTTTTTTTCGCTGTCGGATATGTTATATATGTTGCACTAATGGATACCTAGTCATTGCGATATATCGTTGACATCGCGGCCGAGGTGTATTTACCTAGAATCACGTCGTTTCTATGCATACTGCACGTCATATGTCTTGCTACTTGGATCCTTTTCAAGTTTTTTTCGGCGGAAGTAGTTTCCGGCGAGCTGCCAATTTGTTTGACTGATCTGCAAGTACGATAGCCCGGGAGAATCGAGACCTTCCCGTACACGACGTGTGATCGGTTCGACACGTCCAGATGCATCAGATCTTCAGAGATGGCGACCAAAAAAAAAAAAAGAAAAAAAGCAGTCTAGATAAGCATATATCTGGTGCGGAAGGAAAAACGTTACAATGTTACAATACAAGCCGATGCATACATAACTCGTGCCGAAAGCAAACGTGACGATGGTTTCCATGCAGATCGATGGCAAGGACGCAGGACGCCGGAGCGCCGCCTCCATACATACGGGGGTTCACACGCGCGCGTGGGCGCGGGGACTTTGGTCGGACGTGTCGGAGAGCATGTCCCACGTGCTGGAGCCGGCGCCAGCGCTGCTCTGTGCATCGCTCCACGTGTCAGCGCTGTCGGCGGAGGACGAGGAGCTGCTGCGAGACCGCAAAGACGGACCGGCGGCAGCGTCCGAAAACGGGTCGTGTGTCGCGCGCTGGAACGGCGCGGTGGAGCGATAGTACCAGTCGTCGGCGGGGTCCGATTCCCAGGACGTGCGGATGGAGGACGTGTGGTCGGAGGGAGAGGAGGGGGGTGACGTGCCAGGGGAGGACGCGGTTCGGATCGTCAGTGGCGATTGCGGGTTGCCTTCGGAGAACCGGGTGGAGGGGATGGAAGGCAGGGAAAGTATGCGGTCGGCGAGGGGTGATGGTTGCAAATGCCGGGGGAACGACGCGCGGCCCGTGTGTTCTCTGTCTCGTCTACTCACCAGGCTCCGTAGCGAACCCGGCTCGTCGTCCATGCCGAACATGCCTTCCATCTCCGAGTCGTCGTCCCAAATCATGATACCGGGCCTGGGAGCCGGAGAAGACGACACGTCCCTGGACGGTACGCTGACCGAAGCAGCGTCATCCGTGAGATAAGCGAGGTCCGGTGCCGCGTTCCTCAGCGTTTCCGTGCTCGACGACCGTGTCATTCGCCCGTTTTTTTCCTCCCACTTGAGCAGCTCCTCCCGCTCCCTCGCATGCCTCGCAAACATCTCGTCCCACGCCGACACGGGCGGCCGAGCCCGGAGATTGTCGAGCTTCCACGTCGACTGCAACATCCAGTCGGTGTCCAGCATGGCCACGTACGTCACGTCCTTCCATACGCTCGCCATGCCCTCCCCCTCGGGCTGGTAGACCGCGCGCCGCTTCGTGCCCTCGTGCATGAACCCCGATCCGATGAACAACCGCAGGGCTCTGTCCTTGAACGGGCTGTCGAGGATCGCCGCCTGCACGCGATGGAACCCGAGCCGCTCGAACGCCCACGCTAGCACGAGCCGTACAGCCTCGCGGGCATAGCCACGGCGCCTGGCGCCTTCGGTGAGGATGATTCCGACGTTGGCTTCGCCTGCAGGGACGTTGGCGGGGCCGGCGTGCAGATAGACGAGTCCGATGTGCGGATCTACGTATGGGGGTGAGGATGGGCGGGCGGGGAATCTGCTAAAGGCGGGCGCGTCCGCCGTGTCGACGACGCCGAGCGCCGCGGCGTCGTCGTCCCCCGCGCGAGGGCGGTTGAGTGTGATCTGGGCACAGAGCAGACACTCGTCTGCAAAGGAGACGAGGTCTGGGACGGCCGCTTGGCCGGGTTCGACCGCCGTCCGTCGAAACGCCTGCCAGAGCGCGTGGAGGCTCGTGCCAGGATGGCTGCCGGGCCAGTCGTCAAACGCGAGCGAGACGTGGGTGGATCCGAGAGCCGGTTGTGAATTCATTTCCAGGCTGGCTACGATGGTCTTGGGGGGGGTCTCAGATGAACGAGAGAAGAGTGAAACGGTTGGGCGTCAGCGTTGCGGCTGTAGAGATGCGTTGAGGCGTATAAATAAATGGACTTGCTGTAAAAGAATGAGCGCTTCCGCGTGGCACAAAGGAAATGAACGGATCAGAGTTCAGCCACACTCGGTGCGAGTCCCCTAAAAGCCACTAGTAGTGAGGGCGATACTATCATTTAATCATGTTGATCTGGGTTACTACAAGTCAAGGACGTCGAGAAAGTGAAATGTATCTGCTTAATTCTCACTCTGAATGACTTGGTGTGTGATACTGTGTGCGACGGCGAAGTGATCTGACTTGACTTAGTGCCTCTAAGATCGCACACCCAGTGCAGGTGCTGTGAAATTATGCTATATACAGACTCTGTGTCTGTGAAATCTGATATCATTTTGCAAGTGATCATAGTGAGTTGGTATCAGGAGGGCGGCGTACAGGGGGCAGTTACCTTGATTTGGCGAGCTTGTTACAGGGAAAGGTTTAAGTTACAGTTGTAACTTGTGGTTCACTGCTTCCGCTTAGGCTAGCAAACATCGACATCATGAGATCATGGTTACAGGCTAAAAGGGACGGGAAAGTGCATAGTTCCAATTCAATATTCAACACATAAATTCAGATAACCAAGAATCCCACACAACAACGAATCCAATTTGTACATATTTAATATTTACCCTCCACTCACCGTGACGCCGCATCTGAACTCATCACGTCCGCAAGCTGTGTTGCCAGGACGACAGCCGGATACGCCAGACGTTGAAGACGTGTTTGCGTACGCTGTTCGTACGCGTATGCGGGCCTGATGAGCTCGTATTCACTCCACGCCGTGCCTAGGAAGCAGAGCCCGATGGGTACACCAAGCGTGGGGTATACCGTTTCGGGTCCCGCACTATGGATGGTGACGCCGCCAGGGTAAAACACAAGAGGAACTATCACAGGCTAGATCAGAGAGTAAACAGGACCGGAGACGGTGATGGGCATACCAGTAACGACGCGGTAACTGGCGATGGCTGGGGGCCATGCTGGCGATCAGCGCAACACGTGTAAAGAAACTTGACGGGGGCTTACTGGCCGGTACCGACGTGTAACCAGGCGCAGGTAGGACGAGGCCATCCAATAAATACATTTCAAGTGCTGCGTCGATGCGGGGTGTCGCACCCAACTCCTTGTCGAATGCCAGCGATTGGTAGAAGGGTGCGTTGTAACCTGTCGTAGCCTCGGAAGCAATCAGACAGACAGATGTCAGGTACAGTCAACATTGAGTTCGAGGCACGTCAACAATATATTGGACTACGTCGATTGATCCGTGTAGCAGGGTGGATCTTCCAAATTTGGATTCTCGTCGTTGAACGTGACGAGCATCTACCGGGGTTATAGAAGAATGCGTCCAGTTGGGTCTACATCGTCAATCGTATTGATGGAGACGATAATACAACCCGTGTGAGTTACGACATACCTTAAAATCCGTATTCGAAACAACCGTCTCGTTGCATGATTCGTAGATTGCGTACGCGGAGGGGAGATCTGCAGGGTCAACGATCGTCGCACCAAGCTCCTTGTGAATCTCAAAATCCTGCTCAAACACCATGTTGACGTACGGGTCATTCCCTCGAATGCATCCCGCTCCTGTTTGCTGTTGAGAGTGGTCAGACAATGGCGGATTCAGCCGAATGAGACGTGCATTGCGTTCCTGCCGAACAGGCTAACGTTGATCATCCCATTGCGAAATTCGACAAAAGTGCCTCTGAAAAGGGTCTCAACGACACGAAACACGAGACCAGGAACCCTATCACGAACCGCTTGATTGGAATGTCGATTTCAGACAAGTAGCGCAGTATAATGTTGACGAGCCTCTTGTACTTTTCCTCCCCTACAAAGTTGATGAAGGATTGGGTCGCAAGAGGCTTACCAAGGCGGTAAGCAATCAAACCATTCTCTGCGAACCCAAAGTCAAAGTCACCAAACACTTACAAGGGGTCAGCTGGCCATCGAAAGTGGCCCGAGCTGAGAGATCTGAATGAATCGTTCCTGCCATCCACAGAAAGTTGATCACTGATCTTGGTGAAATCGGAACCATTGACGAACCCGGTGATAAAATTTTGTCTGAGCTCACCGAGGAGCTTGACTGTCTCTGGAGTGACCTTTTGTCTGCAAGGTGCCTGTAGTTGACAAGACAGTTGATTGAGATTGACGGTAATCATACCTGGGACGTGTCAGGGTGTCATCGACATCGAATAACAAACAATTTCTTGATGGGACGACTTGCAAAATCCAAGGCGACCATGGGCAATTGAACCATTCTCCTAAGAATAATGTCGCTGAACTTAATATACGCGTGAATTAGTTCAAGAGCTTATGGCGACCTGTTATCACCTTACTGGCTTGCCTGTCACACTGCAATATCATCAGCACTGTGACCACCGTCACGTGCAGTCGACTCTTGTATCCAACATCCAACACAGCGTGGTCCAATTGCCTCTCCTCAGCGTTTCCCGCTGTCAGTCACGTATCACAGTGCAATCAAAGTGATGGCATAGTCCATAGCTCTCTCCTTGGTGCAATCCAGGTGGTGGCATAGTCTGTAGCGCTTTCCTTGGCGCAATCTAGGCAGTGATATAGGTGATAATCCTTTCCTGAGCACCCCCACACCACTCCCTTCCAACTTTCCCATTTTGTTCCTTTATTTCCCCTGGCGCTGCAGGTGTGTGTGCTAACCAGTCACACTTTACAGGCTTACTCACTATATACTGGTAGGATGGAGAGCACAATTGCTCTACTGTTCCCATAGTTCCTGATCTGCATGAGTGTACACACCAACTTCACATGCCTTACAAGCTCACTCCATGCCGGAATGGCAGTGATGTTACTTCATTGCAATACTCCTATTCTTTCTCTCTTGTAGTTTATTATAAACTTTGTCCTATGTGAGTCTGCATGCTAATCTCTTCTCATGCATTACAAGCTCACTTCTCCTGTATCCTGGGAGTAAAGTGCTTTGCTTCCATTTCCTCCTCTTGGTATCCCACAGACTGCTTCTTGGACACTTTAGTCTGAATTGTGATTGTGCAAAAATGTGAGTGATGCAAGTTATTGTGTGTGCTGTAAATCCTAATATAACATACTGCTTGATGATTCAAGCAAAAGACATTTCCTACAACCTTCAGTATGGTTACTATTGTTAGTATCTATCTGCTCATTGGGTCTGAGACCATCCAGTGGGTTGAAGTCCTGTCTATTCCATGCAAAGATATTCAAAGACTTACCTGTTATCCATTAAAGTGGCTATGCTTTGCCACTTTCACTGTTTGTGGAGCAATGGGATATCTTTCTGCCACTCCAGGAGGTGAACATATGGACTATGAGGATGTCAGCTTTGACAACATGGCTGACAAGTATTACTATGTACCTAATGGTGAGTTTTTATGTTCTATCTTGCAGTGTTATCCTTTGACAACAAAAATAGATGCATATCATTTTGTTGATTATCAAGTATTCAATGACCATGTCTCATCAAGTCAGATTACTCCAAGGGTATCTGGCTTTTGTGCTGGGGTTTCTAGACATGATGGTCAATGTGTTTTCACAGGAGAAGAAATACACAACTTAGAAGCAGCACACATCATACCTCGAAGCAAAGGTGACAATGTAAGTTTGTTAATCTCATTGGGATTTAAGCTTCCTTCCCTTTTAGTATATTGATTTTGTGATCCATGACTGCCTCCATCTATACCCTGGGTTGTTTTCCAATGAGGATGCTACCAATATCAACTGCATTCAAAATGAAATACTTTTGCATGAAGATCTGCATGACAAGTTTGGTTGGGCTGATATTGTGTTTCTCAAGGTATGCCTGATATCTTTGCTTTATTCTTCTAATGTGTTTTGTACATTTTGATAGACTCCCAATTTTGTCATGACTCCAACTGATGTTCCTTGGGTTGAAATGGATGCCATGCCAGCTAGATGAACAACACTACAGTATATGCAATTGCCTCTTGGGCTTTTCAATGTTCCACAGGTTGATGCTAAACCTCTCTCTGATTGGCAGGAGGAAGAAGAACCATCCACCATTTTGCTTGATTTTGTGTATGGAGCTGCTGTTGTCAAGCACTGGATGAGTAATGACCTATCTGGAATACTGGAGAAATGCTTTCAGGATGACTTCAGTCAAGTCCTTGCCACAAAATCAAAGACTTTCAATCCTGGGGATGACTCAGATGGATCTGAAGATGAGCCAGATGATCCAATGGACCTTGATTACAAACCCTCAGGGAGCAAGAGTACAGGTTACAAGATGGATGCCATGGACAAAGTGATGGCTTTGTCAATGTTGCTGAAAGGTGTTACACTTCAATCCATGGCTGAGGAAGCAAGGAAAAAGGAGAAGGAGAGGGAATTGCATGCTCAGGAACATAGTTGTGACAAGGTACAGCAATGGCTGGATTCTGGCATGTCTGTAAGTGCATCTTTCACATGCTTACATTCCTTGTGAAGAACTGATCATGTAATTGGTAGACTGCATTGTAAAATACTTGTTCTGAATCAATTGGTAATTTTTGAGACCAATCACTCTCATGTGTTGTTAAAAGGCTGACATTTATGTACTTGAGCTTGTCTGCCTTGGCTGAGGAAGTAGAGCAAAGCTGCCTATTGTGGCATATCCAAGAGTCCTAGTGAACTTGGTCATCAGTAGCACACCCTCTTGCTGGAGTTCATCATCAAGTGGTCTGAAGGCCACATTACTCAGATAGTTCAAGGACCAGATTGTGACAGATGCAATGTAGTGATAGTACTTTGTCCATGCACTGGTACAAGCTACTAGTAACTGTGTTTTGGCAGTAATCAGAGTCGAACATCCACATGCTACCATGTAGACGCAATGATCACAGCCTTTCTTTGTAAATGTCATTGCAGTTGTGGCAATGTGGCATGCAAATTCATGAACAATCTGGCGTTATTGGGATTTAAAGTCATCGGTTAACATCCAAATAAGGAATACTTGGTTTGGGGTCAAGTTCATATTGCTGAGGAAAGAGCTTGGTGCACAACCGAATGGTATCCGCAGGCGACCCGACAGTGTGTCTGATGGCCCTCGCACCGATGTAGATCTCGTGATCATTCACTCCCTGTTAACTTCGTGAGCGCAACAACCCACCTACATGACCGCAAAGATAAACTCACCCCATGCGTCTTGTCTCCAAAAAAAAGAAGAATGTCTTCGAACCCCACTTTCTCAACGAATTGCAAACAGTAACGCTTGTTCCACCCTTCAGGAAAAATATCGAACGAAATCTAACCCCCGATTGAAAGCGTCGAGTCGAGGTTGAGGTTTTCTGGGCGACATTGCTCGCGGAGCATCTCGATGAATGCAGCGCGGATCAGATGCTTCTGGTTGCATGCATCAGCCTTGTCATCGTGACTATCCCAGTCTGCCAACGTTGTAGTCATTGAGTTGTCCAGGAAGACGGCGCGAGGCAGGTTGATGCGCTTTCCAAGCAGAGAGGAGATGCTGAGGGCCGCCGTGTAATCAGTAACAGGCGTAGGTTGTTCAGGCGTGAATTCGTCATTCAGGTCAGGACCCGCGGTAATGGAGAGAACGACGGCTGCGCCGGACACGGAGCGGGCGATAGGGCTAACAGTGTCTTGCTCAGGAATGGGTGTGACTGTTAAGAAGGTCATGGTGAGTGACAGCGAGAAATAGTTCTCGACACTCACCTGCTGCACGCGAGGTCAACCCAACGGTAGGTTTGCCAACCACGCTATTCAGGTCGGCAGGGCATGTAATGCTTCCATCGGTTTCCGTCCTGCGATCATATGATGCGAATGCGGAGGAGAGGTCACGCCAGTGCGTACCCGAGCGATACAGATGTGAGCAAGTTGACCGTGCGACAGCCGAGCCGGAGGAAGACCCGCAAGGGTCTGTATTTGGGTAGTAGGCATTTGTATCTTGCCCACCGCGTCCTGACCACCTAGATGCGAGATCCCCTCGGAAGTGAGACCATTCTTATAGGCTCGCTTTCCCTGCCAATTCAAGCATAAGTGTAAATCACACGTATAATGTCACATCAGGTTCACCGAGGATGATGGTACCTGGCTGACGCAATTTCACAGCTACGCCGGCATCTTCAAGCACGTTTGATCCCAAAAGAGCATAACTTCCGGCCGCCGTATTCATACCTACGATCCTGGAAATCAGCAAGAATTCATCAACATTTCAAAGACAGACCTTCAATACTGATAGTTGCAATGTTGTCTTTTATAGGAATCGAAATACCGTGAAGAGCACTCCGGGATCCGAAGAGTGTGCGTTCAATATCAAGTGTGGCAACCTCATCCAGTACGGAGGGACTCGTCTTGATCACGGCGCGTAAAGGAGGCCCCTGAAGATTTACTTCCTCGATCCTAGCAAAATATGTCTGTTAAACCGTTTAGTACTGAGTCTACAGAGAATAAATGAAGCATGGACTTGCTGACCTTGATCAGGTCCACGCTGCTGAACTGGCCAGTTGTCAATCCGGCTTAGAGTTCTGCCGGTGGTTCATAAGGATCTAGTTGTTGTCGCGGCCGACCCAAGAGACGAGTGCGTCAAAAGGAGGGCAACACATAAACAAGTGACTAGGGGTATCAGCGAGACCATGGTAAACCGAACAGCAGAGCCTCCATTGGAGGCAGCATTTCAATTAATGGCACCTTTAATACTTAGCCGTTGCCAGTGGTTTGCTGAGAAATATTTACGTTATCTGTTACGGCGCGGGGCAAGCTGGCAAGCACAGCAGTCTGGAAGACAAGTGTTGCGCGACACCCATACTGAGATGGATAAGGCGTTCGAGCATTTAGTATCAAGATAAGGACAACCAAGGAAGACGGTCAGAATACGCACTGACCACTAGATTTTCTCACATGACAGATCCCTCCGCCGTCCTTCGATGGTTCTCTATTGTTTGTCCCGGTGTCGAGCCCTGTTATCCGATGCACCCGGCGAAGAGTTGTACATGTCATCCATGCATTGCATGTCTGTAATGGCGGGACGATGAGGTCCTTGCACCGTGAATGTAAACCGGGATGCTACTACAGTACTGTCAGTGGAAGCTACCGGCTCTAGATGTGAAAAAAAAACACTACATGTTCCCTTGAACTAAAGTACCCGCCACTGGCAAGCCCACTACGTCCCCGAGTGGTGTCGTACTCGTCGGGATGGTGGGATGCGCCAGACGCCGCAGACGTGTTTGCGTGAACTGTCACGTAGTGGATCAGAGGGTGGACACGGGGAGTCAGATCTTCAGAGATGGGAGTGAGCAAATTATCGATGATGATATAGCTTAGAATCATACGGGCCAGGACCAGACGAAAGGGGTGGTACTTACCAACTACTACCGTGGTGTACCCCGGGGTGGGGAGGACTCGACCTCGGATAAAGCGCTGCATCATAGGGCTGCACGTCGCACCCAGCTCCTTGTCGAAGGCGAGATTAGGCACAGACCACGGATAGGTGTGCCATCCGGATTCCAGGCCAGACACCTGTACCGATTGGTCCAGTCGCATTGACCGAGACAATAATGCAATCTGTATTCCCTACGACAAACTTGGAAGCTTGAAGTCCGTATCCAAAATGATCGTCTCGCCCAACACTTTGAAGACCACTAGTGCCATGTAAACGCGACGCTGATTGGGTCATTCCAATAGAGTCACTTGAGAGCGCAACGAGGCACCCCATTGCCTCCAGCCTGTCAGTGCATGGTGGTACATGCTACGCGTTGACCGAGTCGGAGCAGGCGACCCAATTGAGGTGTTCCCACGGCTCCGAACACTAACCAATTCCGAGGCCGTTTGCACAAATACCTGTCCAATGAGTCTGGCGGTATCGCGCCATGCAGTAAGCGCGTTACATGTCAGACTTGTTCGTCGGAACATCTCCTCTGCAGCGACACCCTCAAAATCCAACCCGAAGGCCTTCTCAAAGACTCTACGTCTACCAAAGACTTCATTCCCTCTTTGGCCTGACCCCGCAAAATCGGAGCAAGCTTTCGGAAGAAAAACGCGCGATGAGCTCTATCGGTGGCAGGTACGTTGCGCGTATGTTTCGTGTCTCGGTTGTAACCTCGTAGCACTTTCTAGGCGCAACATGCGAGCGGCCCGTGGTTCGTGATGCACGACGGACCCCCGTATGCAAACGGACATCTCCACATTGGTATGACATACTAGTCATCCATTGTTCCACTCCTCAACCACGTGGTCTAGGTCATGCTCTGAACAAAATCCTGAAAGACATCATCAATCGTTTTCATGTGTCCATTGGTGATCGTGTTCAGTCAGTAAAACGCGTGTTTTCCATCGAAAACTCACAACCGACATGAATAGTTACTTTCCTGGGTGGGACTGTCATGGGTTACCCATAGAGAACAAGGCTCTTCAAGATTTAAAGGTGATGATCGTCGAAGTAGTTGAAAGCAGTCATCATAACCAATCCTTTCATTGTCCAGGCAGACTCCCGATCACTCCCAGCGTCTATAATCCGTGACGCGGCGAGAAAGACGGCTGAAAGGGAGATGAAAACCCAAATGGAAGAATTCACACAATTTGGTATCATGGCGGATTGGAGCAAGGAAGCAACGTACCGCACACTTGGTAATGTCTCCCTTGGACTCATCGAGATGTGCCTTATACATTCTTTTAGATCACCAGTATGAGATACGACAGCTTCGCGTGTTTCAGCAGATGGTTTCTAAAGGTTCGTTCGCTCGTCTCGCAGGAATGCCTGTGCATGTTGATCAATTCCACCATCCAGGTCTTATCTACAGAGACTATCGGCCTGTTTACTTCTCACCGTCTTCACGCTCTGCGTTGGCGGAAGCTGAGCTTGTATACAAAGACGATCATGTCTCGCATTCGGTATATATAGCATTTGTACTTGATCATGTCCATGCCCATGCCTTTGAAGGC
>JBBPLE010000334.1:0-37554 GCA_038089675.1 Boletales sp. KT-2023b | reverse complement strand
GACGATGGCTTAAGTACTGCGAAAGATAGAAGGTAATAGAAGGTCATGGAAGGTTAATGACTAAGCGAAGTAAAGATAGAACCTTCCACAGGAAATAGAAGCGTAGATAGCAAGAATAGAAGACGGAGATGAAAGGTGTGCGACGAACACGTTGCATGTTCTAGAGCACTCTAAAGAAGGTAAAAGATACCGGGTCGGGCCGGTCTGTCATAATGAAAGAGAATCGAGGAAAAAGAAGTGAATCGTAACATCACCCTCAAGGAATTAGCTGTCATAGAGCGAGCTGAAGTCAGTTGGGATGGACAATGTAATACACCTCTCTCTCCCGATCATTACCTCTACAGTCAGGCATGCTTCCACTGCCACAGACTCTCTCACATCCATATCAATTGTCCATATTACGTCTGCCCCCACTATGCCCACCACCATCCTGGTCATACCCAACATCGCTGTCCCTGCCGCCCTCATCCTCATACCCTTAACCCTGTAGGCTCTTCCTCCTCTTCTGCTTCTTCCACATGTTCTAGGCATTCTAGCCTACCCCAACCCCTCGTTGAATGACTCTCCAACCCCCCATCCTCTAGTTCTGGCTCAGCTCCCAGACTGGTTCCTTCCCCCTCTTATCATCATCGCCGAACCCCCCATCCTCGTCAATGTCATCGTCGTCCCTCCCCTGACCTCAAACTCACTGATCTTGACCTGAATGATAATGACCCGGGATATGACAACTCGGCATACGCTAATATGACCAGTTCCCCTGGTGGAGATAGGTGCATGGATTTCTAATTCTTTCTTTTGATTTTATTCTTCGTCGTGACTTTGAATGTACTCCAGGGGTAATGTTACAATTCACTTCTTTTTCTTGTTCAATTGATATGATGAACCAGCCCGACCCGGTATCTTTACTTTCTTTAGAGTGCTCTAGAACATGCAACGTGTTTATCACATACCTTTCATTTCTGCTTCTCTATTTTTGCTATCTATGCTTCAATTTCTCATGGAAGGTTCTATCTTTCTTCGCTTAGTAACAAACCTTCCATGACCTTCTATTGGTTTCTATTCTTCACAGTACTTAAGCCATTGCTCTACTTGATGTATCCTTAGCTTAGTCTTGCTCAATTCTACCTTGATCTCCTTGAACCCACTTGTCGACTTGATCGTTGGATGACCCCCTTTGAACCTCCTCGTCGACATAATTGTCAGATGACTTCCTTGAATCACTCTGTCAACCTCATCATCAGACGACTGCCTTGAACTCCTTCGTCAACATCATTGTTGGGCAACTCTCTTGACTATTTGGCAAGCTTCCTTGCCTGAATCCTTTGAACCCTTGACCCACTGTTAGTTCTTTGAGCCTATGCTCATTCCTACCCAGACCAAGCATAACAGGTCATCAATGGAAAGTGGCATTCATCACCCACAAAGGACTGTTTGAACCAACAGTCATGTTCTTTGGTCTTTGCAACTCCCCCACCACCTTCCAATGATTCATGAATGACTCCTTCCATGATATGATTGCAGAAGGATGGCTAGTCATTTACATGGACGACCTCCTCATCTTCTCCTCTGATGCCAAAACCCATGAAGAGCGAACCAAACAAGTACTCCAACACATGACCAAGTTAGATCTTCACCTTAAACTTGAAAAATGCATGTTCGCTACTGATGAGGTTGAATACCTTGGCATGATTGTACATTCCAATGAGCTCGCCATGGACCCAGTGAAACTGGATGGTATTCATGAATGGCCAACCCCTGCCAAAGTCAAAGACGTCTGCTCCTTCTTAGGATTTGCCAACTTCTATCGATGATTCATCACCAATTACTCCAACATCACTTGCCCCCTCCTTGACCTTACAAAGAAAAACCAACCCTGGGATTAGTCTCCCAGTTGCCAACAATCCTTTGACAAACTCAAATGACTGTTCCTTAGTCATCCAATCCTCCATCTCCCAGACCCTGCCTGCCCCTTTGCCATTGCCACTGACACCTCCAAATACACTTCTGGTGGAGTCCTCCTTCAAACTGATGCCAATGGAGATTGGCATCCATGTTCCTATCTCTCACAATCCTTCTCCTCCACTGAACGAAACTACAACATCTATGACAGGGAACTCCTCACCATCATTCAAGGTCTCAAAGCCTAGCGCCATTACCTCCATGGATCTCCCTTCCCTGTCGAAGTTTTCACCAATCACAAAAACCTCACATATTTTTGCCAACCTCAGAAACTCAACTGATGACAGGCTCATTGGCTGCTTGACATCTCGGACTTTGACCTCCGCCTGACCCATGTCCCTGGTTCCTCTCTT
The DNA here is from genome assembly GCA_038089675.1 of Boletales sp. KT-2023b. NCBI lineage: Eukaryota > Fungi > Basidiomycota > Agaricomycetes > Boletales > Boletales sp. KT-2023b. Next base: position 35,242 of record JBBPLE010000334.1, on the reverse strand, counting down.
GCTGCACCTGATGCCCTCTCTTGCTGCCCAGATCTCCTCCCACCAACTGACGAGGATAACGATAATATAACCCTCCTTCCTGACACTCTTTTTGTCAACCTCATTGACATCTCCCTCCAAACCAAACTGGCTGCCTCCTCCACTTCTGACCCCCTTGTTCTGGATGCTCTACATGCCACCACTGGTGACATTCCTGCCCAATTCCACTCTCGTCTCTCTGACTGGCAATATGATGCTGGCATCCTCACCTTCCAAGGACATGTCTATGTTCCTCCCAACCTTCGCCGCTCCATTGTTGAATGACATCACAACCACACCTCTGCTGGTCACCCTGGATATCTCAAAACTCATCAACTTGTTACCACAGAATTCTGGTGGCCTGGCCTCACTCAGTTTGTGTGAAAATACATTGAAGGATGTGCCCTCTGTCAGTCCTCCAAAGCAAACACCCATCCTACCTCCCCCCCCTCTCCCCCATTGCTTCCTCCTCCTCTATTCCCTTCCAACAAATCTCTTGTGACCTTATCACAGACCTCCCTGTCTCCTCTGGCTTTGACAATCTTTTGGTCATGGTCAACCATGGGCTTACTAAGGGGGTGATTCTCTGCCCTACTAAGAAATCTGTCTCCACCAAAGGGATCACCTCCCTTTTCTTCCACAAAGTCTACACTTGGTTCAGCCTCTACAACAAAATTATCTTGGATCGTGGACCCCAGTTTGCCTCCTCTTTTGCAAAAAAACTCGGACAACTCCTTGGATACAACCTCTCCCTCTCCACCACATATCACCCTCAATCCAATGGAGAAACTGAACAGGTAAACCAAGAGGTGGAAACCTATCTTCAGATCTTCTGTGGCAATTCCCCTTCCACATGGTCTGACCTCATCTCTCATGCTGAATTCACACACAACCACTGCCCTCATTCTGTCACCAATAAATCCCCATTCTTCCTCATGATGGGATTTGAACCCCGCCCCCTCCCCACTATCATAGCTGAAACCAACCTTCCTGCAGTCAAAGAACGACTCAAACTCCTCTCCACAGCCCAAGACAAAGCCCTGGTGGCCCACAAACTTGCCAGACAAGTCATGAAATCCCGCTTCCATGGAAAATTCACTCCCTTCTGTAAAGGTGACAAAGTTTGGCTAAAAGCCTGAAATCTGAAATGCCTTATCTCCCACCCAAAATTTGCACCCAAGCGAGAAGGACCATTTACCATTACCCAGGTCCTCTCTTCCCTTACTTATAAACTCTGCCTCCCACACACATGGAAAATACACCCAGTCTTCCATGCATCCCTGTTATCGCCCTATTGTGAAAATGACATACATGGACCAAACTTTCCTTCCCCCCCACCTGACCTTATCAACAGAGAAGAGGAATATGAAATGGAAAAGATTATCCAACATCGTGGAACCCCAAACAACCGAAAATTCCTAGTCCAATGGAAGGGATATTCAGCTGAAGAAGATTCCTGGTTACCCAAATTGGAGTTCAACCATGCCAAGGAGATCCTATCTGAGTATAAAACTCTCCACCCTCATGTCTTTCCCTCCTCATCCTTCACACCACCTATGAAACCTAAAAATGTCCACTCCCACTAGATCCCCCTCTCCCACTACTGCTACCACTGGCTGGACCACCCCCCTACTCTATCGTATCCAAGGCCTCGATTCCACTAATTACAACCTGGGCATTCCCTGGCCCACATCTCCCCCTTTATGTCTTCCTGCTCTTGACCCAAACCCAGTTGTCTCCATAGAACTACCACTCTATGCCCAACGCATCTGTCCTGACCCCTTCCCCATCACCAAACAATCTTCACTCATGCTCCTCCTTGAAACCCCCCATTTTCTTACCCCCCTTCGCACTCACTTAGAACCTTTCTCCCCCCTTGATACCCTCCTCCTCCTTTTTCAAGAAATCCATAGTCTCTACCCCCTTGCCAACCAGATGTCTGACTACCCCACAGAACATGTCACCACCCTTCATGAAACCTGCACCAAACTTACCAACCTTGTCCTCTCTGTCATGCACCAACTAGAGATGGACAAACTAGCCACAGACATTCTACATTACACCTGAGAACTTGACGAACAATGCTGCCTCCACCACAACCCATTCCCAGAAGCTTCCGAAGAACCTCTTACCCTTGAGGAACTAGCCATTATGGAACAAGCAGAAGTTAGTTGGAAAGGACAACGTAACATACCTCTCTCCCCTGACCATTACCTTTACAGTTGAGCATGCTTCCACTGCCACCGACTCTCCCATATCCACATCAACTGCCCATATTACGTTTGCCCCCATTGTGCTCATCATCATCCTGGCCATACCCAACAGCACTGTCCTTGCCATCCTCATCCTCACACCCTTAACCCCATAAACTCTTCCTCTTCTTCTGCTTCTTCTACACATTCTAGACATTCTGGTCCAGCACCACCCCAACCCCTCATCGAGTGACTCTCCGATTCCCCATCCTCTGGCTCTGGTTCAGCTCCTAGACAGGTCCCTCCCCCACTCTATCATCATTGCTGAACCCCTCACCCTTGTCAACATCATCATCGCCCCTCCCCTAATCCTGAACTTGCTGACTTAGACTTAAATGATAACAATCCAGGATATGATGACTCGGCATATGCTAACATGACTGGTTCTCCTGGAGGAGACAGATGTATGGATTTTTGATTCATTCTTTTGATTTTATTCTTCATTGTGACTTCGAATGTACTCCGGGAGTAATATTACAATTCACTTCTTCATACTTCTTTTTCATTGATACAATAGACCGGCCCAACCTGGTACCTTTTACTTTCTTAGAGTGCTCTAGAACATGCAATGTGGTTCATTGCACACCTTTCATTTCTGCTTTTCTATTCTTGTTATCTACACTTCTATTTCTCATGGAAGGTTCTATCTTCCTTCACTTAGTAACAAACCTTCCATGACCTTCTATTAGTTTCCATTCTTCATAGTACTTAAGCCATTGCTCTACTGGATGTATCCTTAGCTTAGTCCTGCTCAAATTTACCTTTGATCTCCTCGAATCCTTGAACCCCTTCGTCGACCTCATTGTTGGACGATTCTCTTGAACCCCTTTGTTGACCTCATTGTTGGACAACCCTTTTGACCTTCTGCTAAGTTCTCTTAGCCAAATACCTAGAACCCTTGACCCATAACTAGTTCTTTGAGCCTACACTCGTTCCTACCTGGACCAAGCATAACACAATGTGAAGATATGTACAAGAACAAATAATGTGGACACACATGTCCAACGCTGTTTCTGTATATGGTTTAGCATACATTAGAAATCTTGAGAAAGGAATGCTTCCAAACCTAATCAATTCTATCTGCAGAGATCGTCAACAGCCAAATACACAGTGATGAATGCTAACTGTTATACCTCATCAGAAAACATAAGGACTGGCCATTTGATGTTTGTCCAAAGGGAAACAGAAGGATATATGTTACTTACTGTAGTCATATCTGACACCAGTTAGGATCACCACTGATATGATTTAGATCAAAAAGAGGGAAATGCTAGAAATACCATATGAGTGGAGTAGTCATTTAGTTGAATGGTCAAGATAGTTTGCAGCAAAGAGGACACCATACTCAATAAAAGGGGTAGAGTGAGAAACAAAGGATGATAATGTTCATTGTATCTGCTAGTAATAGACAGGTGGATGGGATGCACATATTAGTGATGTCCGGTTAAAATTTGGATTGGCGGAGACAATTTAACGGCATTTTTGTTTGGCATGCTGTGTCAAGACCTTGTCTGGGCCCTGAGGCACCAGGATCCCATCATGCACCACACCTGGTCAGCGCTCCGATAATCGGTGGGTCGAGATATGACAGATGCGCCATCATGAGCTTTCATAGGAATTTGAGGTGGTCATAGCAGCCACGGATCAATTCGCTCTCGCAGTGAACATTCTGCTTGCATGCCGGTCATTTGTGTCGACCATGACGGCTCTATATGGTGTCAAGTATTCCCTTCATCGCTTACCTTCAATACATGTGTGTAATTTGGAAGTTTCAGGGGTGCTTCGTTCTCGTCGCGCAACCGGTCTCAAAATCCCCGGTAGCACACGGCGAGCGTGAGCATGCAGCGGTAGCGTGACGGATGCCCGAGCCGGCAACGAAATTCGCCATTAGGCAATACATGTAGACCATCATCCCTACTAGTGAACACGTGAAGAACACGAACCTAAAACCAGATGAGATACAGAAATAAGGAATATGTCACGTACTAAGCTCCCAGATAATTCTGCGCATCCAGGTTCCAACATGGCTGAACGACCATAAAATGAATATTAGTAATAATAAAAGAGGATGACAAGTCAGGGGACGTGGCATACCCTCAACAGTATTGTCATCTTGTTGGGGGTGAATACTTCTCGTCACCAATAACCGTATGTGTACTGCCTTCCACGCACATGATCAGACACACAACACAGCGAGCAGGAACACTTACTACCCAGCTTCTTTCAGAAGCTTTTGTGGAATCCTGGTTGCAGGTATTTGGGTCGGCAGCAATTCAGTTCGATAGTGACTCTGCATACAGCACCGTGAGAACGCGGGATCCCACGCTTCCCGACCCAGTGGTTTCCGCTGACAAAGGTAATAAGCTCTCATTCTTGTAACTTACCTGCAAACCTAGCAGTCTCGCGCATCTTAACGTTGCGAAAGATATCCTGTTCTTACAAGATCCTCAGCCAGTGTGTCACATAGCTACCAGTAGGAATGGATCAACATAGTACCCCTAGGACTTGAACGAACAGAAAGGTTCGTCCTTTCAACGGACATATGCGCCAAGCGAGCAAGTGCAGTTCGGTTCGTTTCTCTCTCCACTGTCCATCTCGATCCTATTTTTATCTTACGATGACAGTGGCGCCTTTGCGGATCCATCATTGCCGCATGTAGGAAAACAACATAAGTACTCGAAAAGGATCATTTGGAGCAAGTAGATGACTTCCAGTGAGTCCCATTGATCTCATCCTCATCCACTGATCTGAGCGGTCATTCAACTGTTTGCTGGCATTCATTTCTAAGACAACCGGTAGACCCGTGTACTCATACGTCGGGTGCGCAACATCAAAGGGTATTCTTCCGCTTCCTACCAATCCTGAATCCGTGGGAGTCCAGACAAAGATAAACGAAGGACAAAGTGGCCGCTATGCCTTATTTAAACCCAACGCCCTGAAGGTAGGGTTCGAGCCGAATGACACTTTGATCGGACATGATTTCACTGCTGACTCAGGTACGTTCAATGTCATCACGAGATATCATCGTGACTTTACGCCGAGGTCACCTTATTCCTGTTGCAACATGTATTAATCGATCCGTGATCGGTTTATCAGAATTTCTGCCTCTGGTACGCTTGAAATGGAACTCCGAATTGACTGAGCTTACTAGCTTTGTTCAAGGAGGGGCATTTTTTTCCTCCCTGGTCCCGCAGATCAAACTCAGGAGCGAGCCACTTCAAATGTACAGGGTGACGAGACGAGTGCAACCGTACCGTTTCCAAAGCTGTCTTGCCGGGTTGTATGTAGCGCCCTGGATTTGCTCTTGTTTTAGTCCTCGTTCACATCGTAACTGCTCGATGGATTGCTGGCAAGTGATACTGATACTTGGGGATGATGCAATTCGTACCTCTGATTACATTTTTCCCCTGATTCATCCTGGATTCACGCAAGTTGTATACCCATGATGCTGGGCAGATACATGGATGCCCCATTGGCACAGCCTTCAGCTTTAAATCCGGTAAGTTTGACCATGGCGACACTATTGGCATGATCACATTCACAAATGGACGAGGGTGGATACAGAGGAACGGGAGAAAATGTGCAGCATACCAGGTAACGGCGCATGGTGGTAATCGATTCAAGATCCTGTCTTCAGGTGTGGTCGCCAAAGGATAGATGCATCCACCCGCCATTGGAAAGGTTAGAAATAGAAATGGGGCCTGGGTTTTCAGTTGTTGCATTGTTCCACCTTTGGGGACCTATCATAGGGTTCGTTTGATCCCGAAGACAGCCTTGAGTACGCCGAGGAACGCCGAGGCCGGCCAGTGGTGACATAAAGCATCTTTGATCACCTGCCGGTGGTCACCAGTCACCAGTGCGTTGGCTCAATTGTACAGCGATTTTAAGCTTCTGTGTCTGCACCCAGGCATTGTGCATTGCTTTCCGAAAGTCATTTCGGTGAAGTGATGCTTAGACCTACCCCAGCTTGGCGAATGAGGGCCAGAACATCCTGATGAACACGAGAGGAACATAAAAACGATCCATTACCATTACAACTAGATTGCATATACAAAAAGATCCGATCATAAGCTAAGTGAATGTGAAGAGCGGCAACTTTTGGTGGGCAGTCTTTGATGCATAGCATCAAGGTCCATGCAATAGCTAGCAACAAACCTCATCATTAGCCAATCATAATTCCATTGTAAGGACCACCGTGCTCATTGAGATCGCCAAACAAGAAAAACGGCACATCCCCGACGATGCATTGCGTGCTCTGGTTGTCCTGCCCTGTCAAGCACATGTACATGGTCAAGGAAAAGAAAGGGCACACAGGTGGGGAATACCTACCTGAGCACGCAACCCAATCTCCAGATTCCTTGATATGCACCTCTCCAGCGGATTGGACATAACCGAAAAGCCTGTCAGGAAGGACGGGAATGGGGTCATGTTTATTGTTGATGTGAATCAAGTGTAGATTGGCATCCACATAGTCGGCAAACGCTTGATTTCCGACACGAGGAAGAGCGTAGGTATAGGTCTGGAAGGTCGTTCCAGAGGGTAACCAATTTAAGAGATACACTGAATCAAGAAGTGCAAGAGCTGCGCCTATGTAACACGTATAGATAAGTGGCATAAGTCTCGAACGGTTGTTAACCGGAGCAATATGTGGGTATGCTCACCCAGGGAATGGCCAATGAGGGTTACCGACGTCGTACTATATTGTGACATGGTTTTCTCCACTGCAGTGAGGATTTGGGTGGCGGTGCTTCCATTGTGATTAGATTTGGAGCGGGAATCAGATACAAATCATACAGTGCCTGCTCCTCTGCAAAGCCGCTATGACACTGGATATCGTTTCCGATTTCTGGGAAAAGTATCGGGTCCAAATTCGTCAGGAAAAGGTCAAGATCCATGAGGAGAGCTTGTCTGAAAGATAGTTAGGAAAGAAAAGAAAAAAGTGCCCAGAGCAAATAAAATAATCCTTACATTTTTGTGATATTTGTTCCTTGGTGGGCGACGATCGTAGTTTCAAGGTCGGGATCATACCCAACGAACCCTGTCCATTTTCAGATCCAAGTTAAGCTCCAATATAGAGATACGAATCTTACAGTACTGAACAGAGGCTCCGTCACCACCAGAAGCGACAGGCTTGAAATTAGGATTTGCCTGACACGGGTCTAGATAGCACAGACATCAACCGGTGATGTATAAAGCATTCATCAGAAACTAAACAGACGTACCTCCACACTCCCATGCAAGAGTCTCGTCAGAAGGACTATATGCAGCGCTTGCGTAGTACGTGTATGGAGTGAAGGCATCAATCTGACTTGTTGTCAGTGGGATGATATCTTCCCTCGTAGAAATGGTGGGAGAAGCTTGTGTGGCCATGATACCAAGAAGGGCAACAATCTGAATAAATAACATCTGGTTGGCGGACGGGAAGGTTCTCCTGTAGCGTAACTAGTGCTCTGTGAAGACTGTGCTTTATGAGGACCCGAAAATGATGGGTAAAGTGGCCGGAGACTCCGGCTCGCTTACACGTATAAAACGAAGGGTTTTGATCGTGTTGAAAATTGTTTCACCATACTGAATGTGCTTAGCAGCTCCAAAGTTTCACCAAGTCGGGATGCGAAACCACGTGTGAATCAAGAGTGACCGACCTGCCAAGCGTCCGAATTTGAACACAGAACAACGCTCTCGAGAATGGCCGTTGGATAATGACATCGACAAGCAGATTTTCGAAGGTTTGTAAGGAGTGGGACTACTAGAATCATGTGGTAGGTCGCCGCTTAGGTCAACGGCTGGTCTGAGACTTGAAACTTAACGATGGACGCTTCCTGGTACAAGCGTATCAGTGTAGTGGTCGGCTCAGAGCTGTAAAGTTACACCTAACCCTTAGGGCCTGTACAACACACATCTGTCAACGATAACAGCCGAAGTAATAGGCCCTGTACAGCATGTGTTTGTTAACGATAACGGCCAGTTTTGATTGGCTTACGCGTTTCGGCTACATGCTTAAATTTCGGCTGTTATCGTTAACAGACGTGTGTTGTACAGGCTCTTAAATTTTAAAGACAATGATCTGTTTTTCTTTACTATGGGCAAATATTGAAAGACTGACCACTCACCAGCCTACATAGTTGTCGACATGTTGATACTGAACAAGGATGCATGTGGCTGCGTATGCTCTGACAAGTGACGACTTGGAAGTCCTAGTAGACTTAGTAGTGTTGTTCAAGTAGGCTATTATGCACTATTATCAAAACCATTTATTGGGCTATTCTCGTCATTTGTAGTTGCTGAGAATCTGCAAGAAAGTTGAAACTCCGACTGTGCCGAATCTGTGCTGAACCCGGGCCGAAATTGCCAGATCATGTGATTACATTCACAAAACGACTAAGTATACAACTGTTGTTTGCAGCACTGAAAAAAAAATATAACTGTAACATGAGTGTGAGGGCCTGCTTTTTCTCTTCCCAGCAACATCCCCACCATCACTATGCCTCAGCCTTCACAAAAAAAAATCATCCTTTCAGCACTTGAGCAATTAGAATACAAGGTATTGCTTGCAAGGATTGGAAACTTACAACGGTGGCTGGAGGGATCTTCCAATGAATCTTTGGATAGCGATGTCGGCAGCATTCTACTCATCACTCCTCCCAGTCCCATCACACCCCTCTTGACCCCCTTTGGAATTGACAGTGATTTTGAATCGATTAGCTCGATGGACATGGAGATTGCCAAGGAACATCAATTCTGAACACTGTTGGAGGCAATTAGAGCATTCAAGGATGAAGTACAGCTTGCTTGTACCCTGCAGGAACATATACCACAGCTTTGTGCACCACAACTTCACCTACTTCAGCACTTTGCTGACTTTCACCTCCATCTTTTTTGTCATAAACTTTGTGTTGATCCCAGCATCTTCAACCAAATCCTGGATCAAATTAGTGACCATGATATGTTCAAATCAAGGGGGAATCACTCACAACTTCCCATTGCAATCCAACTTGTGATCTTTTTAAACTGAGCTGGCCACTATGGAAACACAGTATCCACACAAGATGTTGCACAGTAGGCAGGTGTATCTATTGGATCAGTAATAAACTGTACAAACTGAGTGATGGTTGCATTACTTGCCCAGCACAATGACTTTGTCTCCATTCCTAATATTGATACATGTGACACTGAGTGTGCATGTATGTTTGTTGGGATGAGGTCTTGTGAAGCCTGGAGGGGGGGGATTTTTGCTGCAGATGGTTCAACATTCAATCTATTTGCAAAGCCTTTGCTCTATGGTGATATATTCATTGACTGAAAGGGATGGTATTTAATGAATTGTCAGGTACAAGGAATGTGCACCTGATTGGTCAACTGGAAGCTGACATTTGCTGTCGGTAGCTCATTGTGATGCTGCACAATTTTCTGATCATTGATTACAGGTTGGGTCATCCTGGAAGTGTACATGACGCATATGCCTTTCAAGGAACTTGGTTAGCACAAGAACCGGACTTACTTCCAAATGGGCATTGGATCTGGGCCAATAGTGCATATCCAACACAAGAGTGGTGTGTAGTGCCATTTAAAGCTATGCATGGCAGGCCACTATCATGGCTGCAAAAATTTTATAACTGCTATTTGTCAAAAGTCAGCACAAATTTCCTGCATGAAGTGTAGAACTCATGATTGTTCACAGGTTTGCATGTGTGTAGAACATGCTTTCACTGTGCTGAAGGGATGGTTTCAGTTACTCTGCAAGCTGTGTTTGCAAATCCATACTCACGAGGACATCAAATATGCTGTACATTGGATCCAGTGTTGCCTTATCCTGCACAACATGATAATTAGGTTCAAAGAACTAAACAGGAAAGAAATGTCACTAGGCTGGGCGTGGGCAGAGATGAGTGAAGTATTGTTACACTTGGTCTGTGTAGGAACAAGCATAGACCTAGCAGTAGTCACCTAGATCAAGGACAGGGGTCGAGGGTGACATACTGATGTAAGTCAGGGACTCTGGAGATGAAGGTCAAGGGTTCCAGTGGATGAAGGTTCAAGGTTACATCAGATGATGTCAAGGATCTCCCAGAAGGATCTCAGAGGTTCTGGGTGGACAAGGACTAAGGACAATGATGAGGAGGCACTAAGGCCAAACTTAGGGGTGAACTCAGAGGAGGACAAGAGAGTGAAGGTGAAAACCTAAGGTAGGAATTGCTTAGAGCTACTGTACATGTGTGGCCAGTATTTATACTAAGTAGTGCTAGTCATACTGAGTCACTATGAGTCAACAGATAGCCATAAGGCTGCGGAAACTAAGTATAGAGCTATGTGAGTCTGTGCAAAGGTGCTGCAATCAATGGCTATAAATGATGATGAGAAAATAAAGAATAAATAGTGCAGGCTGCGCAAATGGAAACGCATAGGAAAGATGATCAGGGATCTCTAAGTAAAAATAGATAATAGACATAAGTAGACATGGTAAAGTCTAGAACATGAATGGATATTAATATTACCATGTTGCATAGCAAGAGAATCAAAAGAGGACTGAGAAAGATTGTTATGTAACATAGAAAGAAAAGATAGGGGGTTATCACTGATTGTAACATTACCCCCATTGTATGGTAAAGCCACTGGCTTTACTTTAATCAAAAGTGGTTTCTTCGTTAGTGATGATGTCTTTGTCTCCCCAGGTGTCCTGCCATCCATGATAGTAGTCAGTACATCCCCAGTTATGGCTGTGGAGGGAACTGCATTTTTCACATCCCTGGTGATTGATAGTGGGGATGTTGTTGGGGTCAGTTCCCCAGTTGTTGGTACACTGAGGGCAGGGGTGGTTGGGGCAGGAGTGGTGGGTGTGTCCTGGGGCATGGCAATGGCAGTGATCACATCAGTATTGTTGACAATCCAGGGTGTGGTGTCCCCAGCAGTGGCATCAGTTGCAGCAAGAGGGATTGGAGGGAGGGGGTGCGGGGAGCTCATCCCAGTTGGTAGTGGCCCCAGTGTCTGATAGGATGGTGCCAGTGTTTGGGTGTGGGGTGGGAAGTCAGGTGGAGGTGTTGCACCTGGATAAGTCCAAGAGCATGGCTGCAGCTTGTAGGCTGGTGGGGGTGTGATGGGGTTGGAAATCGGTGGTGACAGGGGGTATGTTCTCCTGCTCCTTGGTGGGGTGGTTACAAGAGAGGGGAAAGGGAATGATGAAATCTGCAAGGGAGGGGGGTATGTGAGGGGTGAATGCTGGTTGGCCATATAAGTAGGCTTGCTGTTTCTCAGTTATGAGGTTGAGGGTGATGGTGGTAATGACTTCTGCAATGGTACCATAGGGGAGGGCATGTTCAATGAAGTGTCCGAGGCCAAGGTGGTATAAGTTGTCAAGTGCCTTTTCTCATAATTGCCCCACTATGGTCCAGAGTGGGGCATTGAAGGACCTATAAGTGATGGAGAGGTTTTGAATCAACAAAGCTGTTTCGTCGAAGGTGGCAACAGCAGTGATGACTTCTGGGGACATTTGGTAAGCAGGATGTTGCTCCAGAGTGGCATGGGGGGCTTCCTGGGATAAGATGTGGGTGAAGAGGATGTGGCAATTGGGATGACAAAGGCAGTGGACATGGACTGGGATGGAGGGAAGGAATGGGGGAGTGGTAGGGAGGCCTGGAGGGGATGTGGGGATCAGAGAGACAGGAGTGGGTTGTTGAACTACTGGGCTGGTAGTGAGGTCTTCTAAAACAGTGTTGGGGATGCAGAGGGTGATTTGGAGGATTTGTTCCTTGATGGCAGTGGAGGCAGAGGGAGGTAGCATAGGGGATGTGGAGGGAGAACTAACAGGGGGTGGAGTAGGGGAGCTAGAGGAGACAGAGATGGGGGAGGTGGCAGACATAGTGACTTATGATTTGGAAGAGGAGGTGCAAGTGCATTTGGATGTTCTGAGTGATGGAGATGTAGTTTTGCAAATGAGGCTTTTATATCCTTTGAGGATATCCTGTGCATGTTTCAAGTCCTTTTCTGGGAGCCAGGAGTCATCTTCTGGTGGATAGCCTTTCCACTGCACAAGGTATTGCCTCTGGGAGTGGTTGCCATGGCATTTGATGATTCATTCAATTTCATATTCCTCTTCCCCTCCGATCAGATCCAGTGGAGGGGCTGGGAAGTTGGGGCCATGTATCTCATTCTCATGGTACTTGGAAAGCAGTGAGGTGTGGAAGACATTGTGAATTTTCCAGGTCAGGGGAAGCCATAGTTGATATGTAACTGGGGAGAGGATTTTAGTGATGGTAAAAGGTCCTTCTCATTTTGCTGAGAACTTAGGGGTGGTGACCTTTTGTTTAAGGTTCTTGGTGTTTAGCCAAACCTTATCTCCCTTAATGAATGGAGTGAATTTCCCATGGTACCTTGATTTCATAAGCTGTCATGCAAGGTCATGTGCAGCCAATGCTTTGTCGTGGGCAGCCGATAGTTCCTTGAGACGTAATTCCAGTGCTGGTAACTGTGATTTGGAGATAACTGTGGGGAGGGGGTGGGGTTCATAGCCCATCATGAGGAAGAACAGGGATTTCTGGGTGACAGAATGGGGGTGGTGGTCATGTGTGAATTCAGCCATGGTGATATGTTCTGCCCAGATTGTTGGGTTGTTACTGCAGAAGATCTGTAGATAGGTTTCAATTTCTTGGTTGACCTGTTCCATTTCTCTGTCTGTTTGTGGGTGATAGGTGGTGCTGAGGGAAAGATTGTAACCAAGGAGTTTTCCTAATTCTTTGGCGAGGGCAGAGGTGAATTGCAGTCCTTGATTGGAGATAGTTTTGTCATAGAGACTGAACCATTTCCAGACTTTATTGAGGAAAAGTGTGGCAATTCCCTCAGCAGTAGCGGTTTTCTTTGTTGGGCATAAAATAACCCCCTTCATAAGCCTATGGTTAATCACAACCAATAATGAGTCAAAGTTATTGGAAAGGGGAAGGTTGGTGATAAGATCACAGGAGATTTGTTGGAATGGGTGAGAAGATTTGGAGGGAATAGGGAGTGGTGGGGGTGCCACGGGGTGAGTGTCAGTTTTGGCATGTTGGCAATGTATACAACCTTCAACATACTTCTGAATGAAGGTTGCCATGCCCAGCCACCAAAATTCAGATGCCACCAATTGGTGAGTTTTCAGGTACCCAGGATGGCCAGCTGAGGTGTGGGAGTGGTGTCTTGCCACAATTGAGTGTTGGAGTTCTAGGTCGTTTGGAACATAGACCCAGTTTTGGTAGGTAAGAATACCAGCATTGTATTTCCAATTGGAAAGGCAAGAGCAAAGTTGGGATGGGACTTCACTGTCCAATGCCTGGAGGGAATCCAGGACTAGTGGGTCAGTTGCAGATGAAGAGTGGAGTTTGTCAGTTAAGGCCATGTTGATCATATTGACAAATAGGGAAGGCAGAAAGAGAGTTATGTCGTGATTGTCCTGTTCATCATCAGGGACCAAATCGGGGCAGTGAGAGAGTGTGTCTGGTCCTGCCAAGTCTTTTCCTGCCACGTGAATTAATTGAAGGTCAAAGTCAGCAAGATCAAGAAGCCATCTTGCTTGCCAATGATTTAGATTCTGTGGTTGTTTGAAGTAGGTGAGATTTTTGTGATCAGTGAAGACCTGGACAGAAGTGGGGTGGCCACAGAGATAGCATTTTCACATTTTGAGAGCCCAAATGATAGCCAGGAGCTCTTGATCATAGATGTTGTAGTTTCTTTCAGCAGGGGAGAAGGACTGAAAGAGGTAGGAACAGGGTTTCCAATCTCCATTTTCGTCAGTTTGGAGGAGGATTCCTTCAGAGGTGAACTTAGAGGCATCAGTAGCAATGGCAAAGGGTTTACTGAGATCAGGGAAGCAGAGGATAGGTTTTTCCAGAAACTTGTTTTTGAGTTTTTGAAAGGTGGTGTTACATTCAGGGGACCAATCCCAAATGTGGTTTTTCTGGGTTAGGTCTAGGAGGGGGCATGCAAGGTTTGAGTAATTTGGGATGAATCATCTATAGAAGTTTGCGAATCCTAAGAAGGAATGGATATCCTTTACTTTGGCAGGCATTGGCCATTTCTGGATACCATCCAATTTGACTGGATCCATGGCAAGGGTTCCTGGTTTGACTATCATACCCAGATACTCGACTTCTGGGGTGGCGAATTTGCACTTTTCTAATTTGAGATGGAGGTCAAGTTCTTTCATCCATTGGAGGACTCTCTTGGTATATTCTTCATGGGTTTTTGGGTCAGAGGAGAATATGAGAAGGTCATCCATATAGATGATCAGCCATCCTTCGGCAATCATATCTCAGAAAGAGTCATTCATAAACCATTGGAATGTGGGGGGAGAATTGGATTGTCTGAAGAACATTACTGTTGGTTTGAAAAGTCCTCAATGAGTGATGAAGGCTGCCTTCCATTGATGTCCATCCTTGATTCGGACATTGTTGTACCCCCATCAAACATCAAATTTGGTAAAGAGTTTGGCATCTTTTAGTTTATCAATGAGGTCAGAGATCAGGGAAAGGGGGTATGTGTCTTTGATAGTATGGTCATTGAGGTATCTATAATCTTGACATGGGCATAGCCCTCCATCCTTTTTTTTGACAAAGAAGAAAGGGGAGGCTTGTGGAGAGTTAGATGGCATATTTTACTGGATTTGAGGTTTTCATCAATGAAGTTATCAGCAGCTTTTCGTTCTTCTGGGGTAAAAGGGTAGATTATAGAGACTTTTGGCATGAAGGTTTCATCTAAATTTATCTTGTGGTCATAAGATCATGATGGAGGGAGGTGGTGGGTGGCATTCTCAGAAAATACCTCTTGGAATTCATGGTATGCTGATGGGAGGGTAACAGTGTCCTTAGGATCTTTGGCCTTGATGGCTAATTTGGTAGCAGTGATGAAAGCTTGAACATAACTTTCTCCAAAGGGGTGTTGGAAGCCAAATTTAGCTGCTCAGTGAGTGATTCAGTTCATTATAGCTTGTTTGCAGAAGTCTGAAGGTCCTTCTTGATCAAGGTATCAACAAAGGAGGCTTTCCTTTCGATCTAAATTGAGTGGGGTGTGATTCATGGGTCTGAGGGGGGTTTTTGGAACATAAAGTTCTTTAGTTTGGTCCTGTTCCTTGGAGATTGTCACAGTTCCTTTGACCCAGTTGATTGTGGGGTTGGTCTCTTTCAACCAGGGATGTCCTAAGATAATGTTTTCCCTTCCACAGTGCATTATGTGGAAGCAGATTTTTTGGATTATGTTATCAAGGCATATCGGGATGAAGGTGGTGTATTTGATATTGCGATTTCAATTTTGAGTTTGGTCAACATTTCATACTGGAATGGGGGAGGGAAGTTGCTCGAGGGGAAGTTTCCATCTTTTGGTGAAATGCCAATCGATACATGATATGGTTGCACTGGAGTCTACCAGTGCTTGAGTTCCAATGTCTTGAGATGTGCTCAGGATCGAAATAGGAAGATAAATAGCATTTCAATCACTTTGAGATGTAAGTACAGGAGCACATCTAGTTGGGGAGGGGGCCTGTGTTGGTTGGACCTCCTCTCTAAAAAACCCGAGACACAGTTTACTTCCATGTTGTCATTGTTACATTCTTTGATTTCCTTGATGGTGGTGGTGGTGGTGGTTTGTTGAACGTTTCTGGGGTTAGGACAACCAGGGAACTTGTTACATTTGGTAGCATTATGTCCAGGTTGACGACATTGGAAGCATAACCCCTTTTCAAAGCATTGTTTATGTTCTTCTGGGGTTAATCCCCCGATTTGGATTGCATCGACATCCATTGTGTTAGGATCACGTGTGGGTCAGGTGTGGGAGTGTGATTGGAAAGAACAGTATGGGGTGTGGGATGGGTTTCTGCTGGCTTGTGCAATGTCATCTGCTTTTTGGAATTAACTGAGGAAGTGTACAGCCTTGTTGTACCATTTTTTGACTTTGGTGGGTACTGTGTCCATGGACATGATTCGTTTCATGAGGTTTACCATTACTCCAGCAGCGAAATACCTGATTAGGACATTTTCATCAGTGATTTCAGAGATCTGAACATGGTTTCTGAATTTGGCGATATATCAGGTGAGATCTGCCATGGGGTTTCCCTTCATCTGTAAGGAATTGAGGGCAGTGATGGATACAGCTTTGCTGTCATGATGGTAAAAGGTTCCTTGGTAAGCTTCCTTGAATTCGTCCCAAGCAATAGCTTCTTTGTTTGCTAGGATTTTAATGCGATAGGTTGCTGCCCAGGTGGTGGCAGATCCCTTGGTCATATATGATAGAGCACATGCCACCTTTTTGGTATAATTGTTGTAAACTTCTTTGTTGACCAGGAAGTAGAATACAACAGAGGTGAACCAAGCTTTGGCTGTGGTATAGCTTCCATCAAAATGATCAGGGAGGGTGATGTGGAGTTCCACTGGTTTATGTGGGGGTGGTGTGATTTTGCTCATGCTGATTGATGGGGCTGGCAGGGATGGTTCTGTGGGAAGAAATGGAGGTAGAATCTGTGGGTGGGGGACTGGTGTGGGAATGACGGTAGACAGGACAGTTCCTCTGGCGAAGTGGAGGTGTTGAGTGAGAGTTAATGGAGATGATGGTGTGGGTACCCTATTTAAGGATAACTGCACAGAGAGTTCATGTGAGAGATGGGTGTCTAGTGGGTTTTTGTGGGTTGGGATTTCTATGTCTTCATCCTCTACATCAGTAGGAACCAGGGTGGGGTGGTGTGAAGAGTTGGAGTCAGAGGGGTAGGGTTCTTGAACATGTTCCTGATAGAAGCATGAATCTGGGGTACAGAGGTTGCCCAAAGGCCTAGGGTTTCTGGGGCACTGGTGGGAAATGGTGGGATCTACTGGATAGTAGTTTTATCAAGGAGAAAGCAATTCCTTTGTTACACTTGGTCCGAGTTGGAACAAGCATAGACCTAGCAGTAGTCGCCTAGATCAAGGACAGGGGTCGAGGGTGACATACTGACATAAGTCAGGGACTCCAGAGATGAAGGTCAAGGGTTCTGGTGGACGAAGGTTCAAGGTTATGTCAGATGATGTCAAGAATCTCCCAGAAGGATCTCAGAGGTTCTGGGTGAACAAGGACTAAGGATGAGGAGGAGGAGGCACTAAGGCCAAACTTAGGGGTGAACTCAGAGGAGGACAAGGGAGTGAAGGTGAAAACCTAAGGTAGGAATTGCTTAGAGCTACTGTACATGTGTGGCCAGTATTTATACTAAGTAGTGCTAGTCATACTAAGTCACTATGAGTCAATGGATAGCCATAAGGCTGCAGAAACTAAGTATAGAGCTATGTGAGTCTGTGCAAAGGTGCTGCAATCAATGGCTATAAATGATGATGAGAAAATAAAGAATAAATAGTGCAGGCTGCGCAAATGGAAACACATAGGAAAGATGATCAGGGATCTCTAAGTAAAAATAGATAATAGGTGTAAGTAGACACTGTAAAGTCTAGAACATGAATGGATACTAATATTACCATGTCACATAGCAAGAGAATCAAAAGAGGACTGAGAAAGATTGTTATGTAACATAGAAAGAAAAGATAGGGGGTTATCACCAATCATAACAAGTATCCCATGAAGTTGAATGAGTTGTTGCAGTGGTTCCCACAGGTATGCCAGGGCAGCAATTCCACATCCAGTTGATGCAGAGTCTATTTGTGGCTCTGGGAAGAGATGATTATGTCATCAATGATGAAGCGGACTAGATAATGAATGTGAATGTAATTGCAGCAGAGAAGAGCTACATCTTGTGCTACATTTGGACATTGATGATGCAGATCCAGTCTGAAAGAATGGCAGTAATATGGAAAATACTGACAGTGAAAAAAAAGGATGTACAATTAATGAAACAAAGACCTATTCTGCAGGGTGAGGTTGATCAGACTTGGAGGACATGTCAGGCATACCAGAAACAGCAGTAGATGGGATGGAGGGTGCAAAAGTAGTTGATGATGAAAGGCTGGGTGTTGTTGACACAATAGCTGCTGCAGTGGATGAGCTTGGGATAGGAGCAGTGGAGGGACTAGCAAATGGCAATCCAAGAAGGGGAGTGGGAGCAGATGCAGTGGCAGTAAATGGCAATCCAGAAACAGACTGGTTGGATGCCATTTGCACCTGTGGAACAACCACTGCCATCATTTGCCATTGTTGCAACTGCATCTGCATTCATAGCAGCTTGATCTGCTGGGTGATCTTGTGTGACTCCTCCTTATGCAGCTTGATGTCAAGTAATTTCAGCCTTTCCTCCTGTTTGGATTTGGATTTCCTAAACTCGAGCTTGGCATGTTGGTTATCCAGCTCTTGCTGGCATATTGCTGTGGTATACCACAGGTTTCTTCCTGAGGGGGCTGAAGGATCAGCCATGATGAGTTTCTCACCAAGCTTCTCAAGTTTCTCCAGCTTTGAGTTAAGCTGACTTCCAAGTGGACTCCCAGAAGCTGGGACTTTTTTTGCAGCTGAAGAAGCACCTCAGCTGGCAGTGGCTGATGAAGTGGAGGAACTAGGTGAGTGGCTGTATGGCACAAATGTGCTTCATCTGTCTCACATCGGTGTCTTCCCCTTGGACCTGATAGAGAACAGCATGAATTGCTGATCAGAGCCAGATTCTTGATGAGCATCTGGTGGCTAATTGATCCAAATATATCAGTGGCTATATACAAGGAGGGATGAAGCCACATACCTGGACATCTCCACCCTGGGGAGCATTGCCCAACATCTCATCATTGACACAGACAGGTGCTTTATCATCATGAGATGGCATACCTTAATTGTAAATACAAACTTGTGTACCTTCATCCTGCTGATCCAGATCCATCAGCTCATCCTCGCCCATGTCGGGTACTTCACCTTCGATAGCCACACCACCTTCAAAATCAAACACCACCTTCAAAATCAAACACCACCTTCAAAATCAAACACCATGTCCTTGTCAGCTGCTTTCATTTGGATAATTCCAAGCAAACTTTCTGAGTGATTGATGTTCAGCTTCAATGAAATCATTTCACTATCCAGCACAGGAATGTTGTGCCATATGGCATCAAGCTCCTTGTAGTGCAGAAAGACTCTGAGAATTTCTTCTATGAGGGTATCAGATGTAGATGATCAGTTAAAAAATAAGCATGTACCAATGAGATTTGCTGCTGGTGTTGGCCTCTCCCCCTCTTTGTTACCAGATACATCATTATCCACTGGCATGACTCCACTTCCAGTACTCTTCATTCGAGCATGGTGTTCATGATACTTCGACCTCAGCCTGTAATAATATATGTAAAGAGGTCAATGAACAATAAAAGTGATATGCATGTATTGACATGGTTGGTGACAGATGTTACATATTTCCCAGCATCCACTGCATACAAAGAAGAATGCTCTTCATCAGCTTCAAAGATATACTTTGCAATTAGAGTGGCAACCTCCTTCTTATTTTTTCCAGGGGCTTTGATGTTTCAACCATTGTGAACAAGCACATGTTGATCATCAGGGTGCTTCAAGATCCACTCGATGAGTAGGGCCATGCGTGAACCTCCCCATATGATATGAGGTCCAGAAGACCTCTTGGGTGGTGCTGTTGAGGTAGACAGACTGGGCTCTGCAGGCATTATGGTGGTTACAGCCTTACCTTGCCCACATTGTCTTTTCTGGGCCTGAGGGAGAGAAGGGCCAGCTCCTTGTGCATTGGAGGTCTTTTGAGATGTTTGGCTATTGGTAGACATTGATATTGATCTAATCGGCGAGCTGGTCAAAGCAGAGAGCCTTTCAGAACAATGAAGGGAGTGGGTGACAGGCATTGTTTTTTCAGACTCTGACCAGCTTATTCCCAATCACAACGTGTTTTGCATGCAGCATATAGCCCTGACATAATCTGATAAATGCCTGACAAATGTCTGATAATAGCCTACTTGAACATTGCTACTGACTCAGTGTCTCATGGGCTCTCACATATGACAATAATCACCAAAACCAAGAGTGTGACAAGTTTGTGCAAGCAAGTGGCCTGGTCACCAGTGCCTTTCCATCTGATACACCACTCACTGAAACCACACCCTTCCACTCATTTTTCCAGTCCTTCCTGCTGTCTTCAAGTTATGTGGTACTCACTCATCACTCCCTAGCTTCAAGAGGAACCTTTTGATTCCCTGCAGTTCTTCAACAGGCACTGAATTATGATGTTAACTCTGCACATTTAATCTGCTGTGTTTTTTTTTGTCTGCTGTGCTGTGCTCACCATGTTTTTTTTGTAAATCGCGCTGTAACCCTGCTGCACTTGCTGCATTTTTTGTGATCCTGTTGCACTTATGTGAATCATGCGGCACTTTGAAAGAGGGAACAACTTGGATGTTGGATATATATATGTAAAATCTAAGTGCTAGATGTAGTTGGTTTGAACAGTGAGAGGGTGAGATGCCAGATGCCAGGAGGGGTGGGACACTGACAAATAGATGGACAGGCTGGGCATGTAGTGAGCCCAGCCTTAGGTCTATGTGCAAAGGAGGGTACCAGATGGTCAGAGACCACCTGCCTGTCCATCTGGTGCCCCTCTCTGAGGATCAGGGCCGGACTGTGGCAAGCAAGTTGCATACAATACATGTAGGGGTGGGTAAGGGGACAGGATAGGTGTGGTTTCGAGCCTGCGAAAGCTCTCATCAGGGGGCTACCACTACCCCAACTGTCACCCTTCCAGATCTGTTTAGGCAAGCTACCAGTCTCATCACCTATTCAGGGAGTTAGTCTGTACAGGGTGGAGCACGATGCCCAAGATGTGACCCTGAATGGGACTGGTTGCGTGGGTGGGGAAATGCAAGCAGGGGGTAGGAGGCTTTGAACCCAGTGCAGGAACCTGATATCTGATCACCTACAGGCATCTGACCAGAGGGATCCCCTTTCAGGTCATCCATTGGGACTTGAATCACTGCCATGCAGTACCCCAAGCAGAACCACCCACTCAGGGGCCATCCTCTGCCATCTGCAAGGGATTCGACAAGGGACATAGATGGGAGCACGAACATTGAGAGGGCAGTGCATTGCCCCCATCCTTGTTGTGATGGTGGTAGTGGTGGTACAGTGGGCGAGCTGTGTCATGTCATCACAGTGCCTTTGCCATCACCCCCCATTCGCAATGGCAGCTGTGATGGTGCACATCCTTGCATTCACCATCATAGCTGGGCTGTCATGGCACCCCTCGCTCATCCTCATCATGGTGGTGTGGTAGTAGGCTGTAGCAGCATCCTTTCATCTTGTTGTAGTTATTGTGGCACCTTTGGCACCCCCACT
This sequence comes from Boletales sp. KT-2023b, assembly GCA_038089675.1. Taxonomy (NCBI): domain Eukaryota; kingdom Fungi; phylum Basidiomycota; class Agaricomycetes; order Boletales; species Boletales sp. KT-2023b. The sequence goes on along the minus strand of JBBPLE010000334.1, from coordinate 13,724 downwards.
CTCACCAGCCATAGCACCTCCACCTGATCCCTGTCATCATCCTCATTCTCATCTTCAAGCACCCCCGCCTGGTGGGCATCAGTGGGCCATCGTGGCACCTCATTGTGGTAGTGTGGTGGGCGGGCTATCACAATTCCTCCTCCTGGAGGGTGCACTTTCACAGCATACGATGAGTACCAGTGGGTTGTGACACCCTTGTCACCCAGGTTGCTATTGCCACGCATTGTCATCCTCATGGCATCACCATCATGGTCATGATGGTGTAGTGGGCAGGCTGCCTCGATGGTGTGTCAATGGGCACCTTTGTTGTGCTCATGGTGGTGGACCAGTGGTGTGGTTGGTGGGCTGCCACAACCCCTCTCCTCCTCCTTGTGTTGCCATGTCCAGTGGTGTGAGTATGATGTGGTGTTGTTGTTATCTTGGGTGCTGGGGACAGGCAAGTGTGAGTGGGGTGCAAATTTCTGCACAAGTCACACTTTTGTGACATATAACAAATTTTAATGCTACTTCCACCACTGGGCATGATGACAACAACAATGACACATACCCAATTGCACCCAGTGACCACTTTATGTGGGGACAGCAATGGTGATGCTGGCACCATGGCCTGCACCAGGCCCAGCACCTGTTATCATTCCTCTGCCTGTCTGCCAGCTTCAAGCATAGTAATGTATTTATTGATGCCACTTGCCAAGGCCCTGTGGACATGCTACAAATTTGTGAGGATACTACAGTAAATAGTATATATATCTATCTGCATATACAAGTGCAGGAGTAATTATCTGTGTGACCAGGGAAAAATGTGGCATGATCCACAAAAAATGTGGTGAGCATGGCAAGGTCACAGCATGGCTGACAAAAAAAAATGCAGCAGATTAAATGTGCAGAGTTAACATCATAACATCATAGTAAATAATAGTGGTATTCAAATAGCCTAGTGAATGCTATGAAATGTCACTGAAATTGGTTGACTAATTGGCCACTAACTGGCCATGAATATTTGAAGTTCAGTCAAACTCAGCATGTAGATGTAAAACTTTGTAGTATTATGTAAGTAGAATAGATCAGCAGATGAGACAAGTGTTCCAATGCAAGGCTGGTGGGAGGCAGGCATGCCAGTGAGTTTTCAGACTCAGATTCACATCCAGTCTAATTAGTCAGATGAGGCTATGAAATTTCATAGCATTCACTAGGCTATCTGAATACCATTAATGTAAGTAATTTATAAGGCTGTCATGAATGGCATCACATAAGGATATGGCATGTGTACAGACATGTATGCAATAGCAATTGTGCTGGGAATCATCTGAATGAGAAAGATGTGAGGGATGATGTGGGTAATGTGTTCATGATCACATCTGTCCTTGGAAATGAAGGATATGACACACAAAGTACAGCTTTGCAGGTGAAGATCTCATCAATGAAAAGCCAACCTCCAGAGCTCATGCCAGAAGTTATCCCTACAAAGAAAGCATCATCTCCCACACCCAGCCCATCTGTGTCTCCTTCTGCAACAATGCATGCAAAAAGCCATCTTGGCTCTGGTCTTGTTTGGGAGAGCCCTGCCCCTTTGTTGACTTTAAAATAAATGACTCCAGGGTCACAGATTACAGCTGTTCCACCCTCACTGCATACTCCCAGCAGGCCAGGTGAATTTTCCAGGTGTGAGATATCAGCTGGAAAGAAGTGTCCCACACCTGATGATGATGAATGGGATAGTGTCCCTGCAGAGGGTCATTACTTGACAGATGCAAGCCACCAGAATGGACCCACTCTGTGTTTGTGGTGAGCACATAGATACCCAGCTGGCTTCATGTCAGTATATGGGGCTAGCTCACAGAAAGCTGCAGGACTATCATCTCCTGGCAATTGAGTGGTGAATGTTGGCATAATGCCCTTATCTGAGAAGCAGCTTTTTTTGAAAGTACTGAGGGTCTGGTGGGTAAGAACTTGTTGAGTTGATCAGGGTTGTCAAACAGTGATGATAGACACACTTGTAGAACTTTGAGGAGTTGGGGAGCTGTGTATGCACTGAAATGCAGAGTTATGAACATAAGTGTAAGTTCCCATGTGGTAATCATAATCAATTGTCTGTGTCATTTATGAAACACAAGTCATCTAGTCACAAGTTGTCAGAAGTCTACAGATTAGTATGTGCTAATAGTCATCTCCAAGGAAGTAGTCTTTAGACCAAGGGTTGATCTGTGGTGGAGTGAAAGGGTTCTTTGAGTTGGGTACCATGGAGAGATAAATATCATCAAATGTTGGCTTTATGAAATAAACTGGATGGGCAATATGCCACCTTGCCAAAGGAAATGGTGTGGGCTCTGTGGGTACTGTGGGGTTGACCTGTCTTGACTTTCTACCTGTGGTAGAAGTTGGCTGAATGGCCTGGGGCGAGAGAGAGATCTGACTCATGTCATTCAGAAGTTCTTCAACCTCAGATGAGAGAAATACTGAAATTGAAAATAAGTAAATGGATTGAAACATGTTGTAAGTTCAAACACAAACAAGGATCAGCAATGGACTGCAATTCACACTTCAAATACGTGCTACCATCTGCAATCATTTTGGCCTAAGTAAGTGTCATCATAATGTGACATGATCAGTCACTTACCAGCACTGCCAGTGTTGCCCAGGGTTTTCCTTTGTCTTTTCAGCTGAGGCTCTGGGTTACATTCATCAAAGCTCAGCTCTATGACTTCTGGTTTCACTTATTTTAGGTTGCTTGTCACTATTCATCACATCTTCATTAGTCTCAAGTCATGGTCCCTCAAGATGATACTGATATACCTCAAGCAGTGGTGCATAGTTTTACTAATTCCTTAGCATCCAAATCTATATCTGATGAATGTACATCCAACATAGAGTTATAGTTTGAATCCCACATCGCAACAATCTCTTCAGGAATTGTTGGACAGATGGCTGCTGAATTATGGTCATTAACAATACACAGTGGTAAATGGTTCAATTCACAAACCTATGATGACATTTGCATCCTTAACAGCACATTTTGCACAGTCATGGTAATGGGCAAGGTCACTGCCAGTTGGTTTCAGAACAGGGGCAACTTTGTAATGTTGCTTCTCTTTGTTTATCAGTTTTGCAAGTACACTGTATCATACATCAGAAGGTCTGACTTACATACCTGGTGTAATGTCCAGAGATGATCTTATGTGGGTGAGGTAAAGGATATTGAAAGAGAATTGATTTGGACTCAGCTACCCTGAGTATGTACTTATATATATAATGTGTGTGAACTCTATCTATACATAGTGTACAGTATTCGTTTCAACACTCCCCCTTGCTTAGTCATTGGTTAGATGCATAAGCATACAAAGGGTAAAGTACTTTTTAAGTGGAGTTAAAACTCCAGACCAAGCTGCAAACAAAATTTATTGAACTTGACTCATCCAAGGTTCTTAGTGAACATATCTGCAGGATTGTCAGTCTGAGGGATATAGAATAGTTTGACTAGCTTATGGGTCATGACTGCATCACATATGAAGTGGTATTTCACATGGATATGCTTATTATGCTTTTTGGTCACAGGGTTTTGCACAATGAATAGGCTACCCTGATTGTCACCACAGATGGGGATTGGTCTTAGCTTATAGCCAAGTTTGCCCATCATCTCATGTATCCACATGCATTGCCAAGAGCAGTCACTCAAGCCATATATTCTGCTTTGGTGGAGGAGATGGTGGTGGTTTTTTGTAAGTGTGAATTCCACAAAAACACACCATTGGCCAATTTAAGGTAAAAGCCAGTTTGGGAGTGTGCAGTATTAATGTCCTGCACCCAATCTGAATCTGTACAGGCAATTAAGCCTTTGCCACCAGCATCATTGTAAATGAGTGCATAATTGCAAGTGTTGACAAGATAATGGCAGATATACAGGGCCCAATCTAGGTGCTCCTGAGATGGATTGGCTGACATGTGTGCCAGTTGGGTAATGGCATATGCTATGTCTGGACAGGTGCCAATCATTAGATATGGCAACAATCTGATCATGGTCTGAAAATGCATCCATAGTTCATGTTGGACCAGTTTATCATTCTTCACTGGGTAATAACCCTGTGGGAGAGGAGTGGGTGCAGATTTGGCATTTGACATGCTGCATCATTCAAGCACCTTGTCGAGGTAGTCTTTTTGGTCAATCCAGATAGAGTGACCTTCTCAAGGGATGTTCATTTGGAGGAATTCAGATGGTTCTCTGAGATCATGATATTCCCACTTCTTCATAAATGCAGCCTTAATCTTGTCTATGAAAGATTTGTTTGGGCCACAGAAGAGGGTGTCATCAATGTAAACTACTGCAAGTATGACATTTTTGCTGTTGTGGTATATAAAGAGTCCAGCATCAGTTTTTAATTGTTTGAAACTGAGTTCTGCCATGGACTTGTCAAGTGCTTTCCACCAGGCTAAGCTGGCCTGCTTGAGTCCATAGAGTGCACACATGAGGTGGAGGACTTTGCCTTTTGCATCAGGAGGCATGAACCCTTCAAGAAACTCCATATAGATTTCCTCATCCAGTTTACCATAAAGGTATGTGGAGCATACATCAAGCCCTGTTATGTACCATCCTTCCAGGGCCAAGAGGGTGAATATACATTGCATGGTCTCAAAACATACAACTGGGAAGAAGACTTGGTCAAAGTCCAGCCCTTCAACCTGTGAGAAGCCTTTGGCTACTAGGTGGGCTCTTTTACAACCATCCAACTTTTGATCAAAAACCCAGCAGTTTTTAATCACCTTTTGGTGTTGTGGGTGTGGAACTATTTTGTAGACCTTTCAGTCTTTGAGCATTTGTAATTGACCTTTGCAGGCCTTAAGCCAATCCTTTCACTCTTGCTCAGGGAGCCATAGGATATCACAAAACATTCATTCCCACAAATTAGGGGATGCCCCAAATGCGGTATCATGCAGAAGTGCATGACTGCAAAGGAATGAGACCAATGCATCTCCCCCTTCCTGTGTGAGACAGTCAACATCCTCCTCAGAGGTAGGAGATGGGGGGAGTCCACCAGGGACTGCAGGCAAATCTGGGATTGTGTCCAGTGTATGAGAAGGACCAGGTGCTTCACCTGTAAGTTCCTTCCAATGGGAACTGCTCTCAACATCTTTCAGTTGTTGAAGCAGATGGTGCCACTCACCAAAGATATTTCCTGGGCATGTTGATGGATTGCAAAGTTGTTCACTCTGCCAGAGCAGAGGTGGGCCAACAGGAGGTGGGCAATGTGAGGGCAGAGTAACTAGAGGTATCGGAACTGGGCTAGGGGTCCTTGTGCATGGGGGTTCAGACTCATTGGACTCATCAGAGGATGAATTGGACGAAGACGAGATGGCTGCAAGTGACTCAGAGTCCATAGATGCAGCCTGGCAACAGTTGTGAGAGTGGCATGGGGCCACAATTGACTCATCATCCAAAAATGCGGCTGTGTCTGTTGAATGGACTCTGTGTTCCATACATAGTAATTAGTTCACACACTTTATGTATTTACATTGCAACTCAGCAGAGCTGAGTTCTAATTGATTCTTTACTCAATATCACCATTACCTGTCATAAGTTCTTCAACCAACCAACCCAGGTATGTGAGAGACCTTCCCGTGTATGTAACACACATACTCACAACAGGTTATGAGCCCCGAGTGGGCTAGTGTGCAGCTCACACCACTCTCCACTCTCTCATCCTTACCTGACCATTGGTTGATGCAGATTCAGTTCCACTCACCACACAGGTGCCTCTGGGGTGTGGATTAAGTTCCACCCCCAGATGGTGAACATTTGAGCTGTCTGTGTGGATTAAGTTCCACCAGATGCTCTGCAAAGCGAAAGCTGTGCAGAGCAGCCACTCTCCATCTCAAAAACAAAGGGAGACTATGTCCCCCAAGTTTATGAGCTCTGGACGTTCAGTGATGTGGTTCACTCTGCTCCCTTTCACTTTCAAGTCTAAGGTTCCCATGCTAACATCTATCCTCACCAGACCTCAAATATGTTGTCTTCCTCCCTCACCACCATCACCAAGCTCAATGGCACGAACTACCATGCCTGGTGCTCCCAGATGGATGACTACCTTTGGTCCATTGGAGTCTACTCCCAGATCATGAAGCTCTGTCCCTCCATCCCTGTCACCATCACCAAGGTGAAGGACTCCAACAGACATGTCATCATGGCAGCCTACACTCCACTGGCCAAGGAAGTTCACCATGCTGAAGAAAAGCAGGAGGACTGGGACAAGGACAAGGACAAGGCCACTGGTGCCATTGTGCTCACTTGTGAACGACATGTTTGCAAATGTGGCATTAAGTTCAGCAATCACACCAAAAACATCCTCATTGAACTGGAAAAATGGTTCGACAACCCCACCATCTCCTCTGCCATAATGGAATTCAAGGCCCTTATGGGTCTTACCATCCCTGACAACAACTCACTGGTGTTGACTTTCTCAAAGCTCGACACCCTCTTCTCCCAGCTTTCCAACTTTGGATACCTGGTCAACAATAAAATCAAATCATTGATCATGATCTCCAAGATCCTGAAGTATGCCAACCATGTCGCTGCCACCATCACTGCTGCCAAGCTGGAGACCAACTCCACAGGAGTTGTCACCAAGATGGTTCCTACTGTCGAGGAGATTTCTCGACAAGTAGAAGTGTCATGGCAAACGTACATGCAGTGCCATCCTGCCAAGGACTCCTGGCCTCAACAGGCCAACAAAGTCAGCACCATCAAACAACAGCAGGGGGAACCCCAATTCTCCCAGCAGCAGCAGACACAACAAGGTGGTTCCTCTTCAAAGGGGAATACTAACCAGAAGCAGCAGAGGCATGAGAATCACTTTGAAAAGGGCAAGGAAAAGTGCAAGGAGAAGAAGACCTGCAAGGAGAAGAAGCAGGCAGAGGCTGTACAAGCCTCAGCCTCCTTTGCCTTCACCTCTGCCACCATCATCACCCCTGCTGCCACCACATTCATGTTGCCTATCCCTGACCCCCACTGCAATATGCACATGCCCAGTGCAACCCACTATGGGCTGTGTGCATTTCCTCTAACCAAGGAAACCATCTCCCTTGCATGACACCTTGAGGTCCCCACAACCTCCTCTACCATCTGCAACCTCGAACTGGTTGTATCCTGCCACTCCAAGCATGCTCACACAGAGTAAACCCTCTCCAACCACCTCTCCACCCCACTTTCCCAACAGATTGCAGAAGTTCTGCTCACCAGAACAACCAGCATCATGGAGGTTGATGAAGACATTGTAAGTCTAGGCAATGACACCTATTGTTACGATTGATAACCCCCTATCTTTTCTTCCTCTGTTACATAACAATCTCTCTCAGTCTTCTTTTGATTCTATTGCTATATGACATGGTGACATTGATTTCCCTTCATGTTCTAGACTTCACCATGTCCATTTATACTTACTATCTATATTTACATAGAGATCTTTGATCACCACTCCTATGCATCTCCATTTGCACAGCCTGCACTATTTATTCCCTTTATTTCCCATCATCATACATAGCCCTTGATCATAGCACCTCTGCACAGTCTTGCATAGCGATATACTTAGTGTCTGCAGCCTCATGGCTATTTGTTGACTCATAGTGACTCAGTATGACTGGCACCACTTAGTATAAATACTGGCTGTTCATGTACCATAACATCTTAAGCAATTCCTACCTTAGGTTTTTGCCTTCACATCCTTAGTCCTCCTCTGAGCTCATCCCTAAGTTGGCCTTAGTGCCTCCTCATTGTCATCCTTAGTCTCCAGCCACCCAGAACCTCTGCAATCCTTCTGGGAGATCTTTGATGTCATCTGATGTAAGAACACACCTTTGCCCACTGGAACCCTTGACCTTCATCTCCAGAGTCCCTGACTTACATCAGTACATTATCCCCAGCCCCTGTCCTTGATCTAGGCAATTACCACTAGGTCTACACTTGTTCCTACCTGGACCAAGTGTAACAAAAGGAATTGCTTCTTCTTGATAGGACTACTATCTAGTAGATCCCACCATTTCACACCAGTGCCCCAGAAACCCTAGGCCCTTGGGCAACCTTCATACCCCAGACTCACACTTCTATCAAGAATGTGTTTAAGAAACCCATCCCTCAGACTCAGACTCTTCACACCCCACCACCCCACCACCCACAGACATCGAGGACAAAGATCTCTACATCCCAGCCCACAAGAACCCCATTGACACCCACTTATCCAATGAACTCTCAGCACAGCTATCCTTGACCAGGATACCCACACCCCCCTCTCCACTAACCCTCACATGACATCTCCACTTCACCAGAGGAACCATTTCATCCACCATCATTCCCACACCAGTCCCTCACCCCCAAACCCTACCCCCATTTGTCCCCACAGAACCATCATCCCCTGTTCCATCAGTCAGCATGAGTGAAACAGCACCCCCCCCTCACAAACCTGTAGAACTCTGCATCACCCCCCCTGATCATTTTGACAGAAGCTATGCCACAGCCAAAGCTTGGTTCACCTCTGTTGTATTCTACTTCCTGGTCAATAAAGAAGTATACAACAACGATACCAAGAAAGTGGCATATGCCCTTTCCTACATGACCAAGGGATCCACTGCCACATAGGCAGCAACCTACCATATCAAAATCCTAGCAAATGAAGAAACAATCACCTGGGATGAATTCAAGGAAGCCTTCCAAGGCACCTTCTATCACCACGATAGCAAAGCTGTATCTATCACAGCCCTTAATTCTTTATGGATGAAAGGAAACTCCATGGCTGATCTCACCCAATATATCACCAAATTCAGAAACCATGTTCAGATCTCTGAAATCACCAATGAAAATGTCCTAATTGGGTATTTTGCTGCCAGAGTAATGGTAAATCTCATGAAGCATATTATGTCTATGGACACAGTACCCACCAAGATAGATGAATGGTACAACAAGGCAGTACACTTCCTCAGCCAATTCCAGAAAGCTGATGACATTGCATGCTCAAGCAGAAACCCATCCCACTCCCCATATTGTTCCTTTCAATCACACTCCCATGCTTGACCCACACATGACCCTAATGCAATGGATGTCAATGCTATCCAGATCGGGAAATTAACCCTGGAAGAATGTAAACAATGCTTCAAAAAGGAGTTATGCCTTTGATGTCATCAACCCAGACATAATGCAAACAAATGCACCAAGTTCCCCAGCCGTCCTACCCCTAGGAAGGTTCAGCAAACCACCACCACTGCCACCATTGAAGAAATCAAAGAATGTAACAATGATGACATGGAAGTTAACCGTGTTTCAGGTTTTTAGAGAGGAGGTCCAATCCAACACAGGCCCCCTCCCCAACTAGATGCGCTCCTGTACTTACTTCTCAAAGTGATCAAAATGCTATTTACCTTCCTGTTTTGATCCCAAGTGCATCTCAGGACGTTGGAACTCAAGCACTGGTAGATTCTGGTGTAACCATCTCATATATCAATTGGCACTTTGCCAGACAATGGAAACTCCCCCTCAAAAGACTTCCCACCCCTATTCCTGTCAGGAACATCAATCAAACCCAAAACTGAAATGGGGATATCAAATTTACCACCTATATCCCAATTTGGTTCAATAACATCACCCAAAGAATTTGCTTCCATGTAATGCACTGTGGAAAGGAAAATGTCATCTTAGGACACCCCTGGCTAAGAGAAACCAACCCCATCATCAATTGGACCAAAGGGACAGTAATCATCCCTGAGGAACATGATCAAACCAAGGAACTCTATGCCCCAAAGACCAACCTCCAACCCATGAACCATACCCCACTGAACTTAGACCAAAAAGAAAGTCTCCTCTGCAGATACCTGGACCAAGAAGGACCAGGAGATTTTTGTGAAAGAGCCATGATGAACCAAATCACCCACCACACTGCCCAGTTTGGATTCCAACACCCCTTTAGGGAAAGTTATGTCAGAGCCTTTACCACCACCACAAAACTAGCTATTGAAGCTAAAGACACCAAAGACACCATCACCCTCCCCCCAGAATACCAAGAGTTCAAAGAAGTATTCTCTGAAAATGCAGCTCATTGCCTTCCTCCATCCTGATCCTATGATCATGAAATAAATTTGGATGAAACTTTCATACCCAAAGTCTCTAAGATCTATCCCCTCACTCCTGAAGAATGGAAAGCCGTGGATGACTTCATTGACAAAAATCTCAAATCTGGTAAAATATGCCCATCTAATTCCCCACAAGCTTCCCCCTTCTTTTTTGTCAAAAAAAAGGATGGAGGATTGCATCCCTGTCAAGATTACAGATATCTCAATGATCATACTATCAAAGATGCTTACCCTCTCCCCTTGATCTCTGATCTCATCGACAAGCTCAAAGATGCCAAACTCTTTACCAAATTCAATGTCTGGTGGGGTTACAACAATGTCTGGATCAAAGATGGACACCAATGGAAAGCAGCTTTCATCACTCACTGAGGACTCTTCAAACCCACAGTAATGTTCTTCAGGCAATTCAATTCCCCCCCCCAGGTTCCAGCGATTCATGAATAACTCCTTTCGAGACATGATTGCTGAAGGATGGTTAATCATTTATATGGACGACCTTCTCATTTTCTCCTCTAACCAAAAGACCCACAAGGAATACACCAAATGAGTCCTCCAATGAATGAAGGAACTCCATCTCCATCTCAAGCTAGAAAAATGCAAATTTGCCACCCCAGAAGTTGAATACTTAGGAATGATAGTCAAACCAGGAACCCTTGCAATGGACCCTGTCAAATTGGATGGCATCCAGAAATGGCCTGTTCCAGCCAAAGTGAAAGATGTCTGCTCCTTCTTGGGCTTTGCAAACTTCTGTAGATGATTCATCCCAAATTATTCAAATCTTGCATGACCCCTCTTGGATCTCACTCAGAAAAACTGTGCATGGGATTGGTCCCCCAACTGTAACAATGCATTTCAGAAACTCAAAACTAAATTCTTGGAACAACCCATTCTCTGATTCCCCGATCTCAGTAAACCCTTTGCTATAGCCACCAATGCTTCCAAATATGCCTCAGGAGGAATCCTCCTCCAAACAGATGAAAATGGAGATTGGAAACCCTGCTTGTACCTCTCCCAATCCTTCTCCCCTGCTGAACGAAACTATGACATTTATGATTGGGAACTCCTGGCCATAATTCGAGCCCTCAAAATGTGGAAACATTATTTATGCAGCTACCCCACACCCATCCAAGTCTTTACTGACCACAAGAACTTGACCTACTTCAAACAACTGCAAAATCTCAATTGCAGACAGGCAAGATGGCTCCTTGATCTTGCCAACTTCAATCTTTGGTTGATTCATGTAGCCAGAAAAGACTTAGCCAGACCTGACTCTCTCTCTTGCTGCCCTGATTTGGTCCCTGATGATGAACAGGACAATCATGATGTAACACTACTTCCTCCTTCCCTATTTGTCAACATGATTGACACTGCCTTGACCGACAAACTCCACTCCTCCTCCACCACCAACCCCCTAGTCCTAGACTCCCTCCAAGCCCTAGATGGAGAAGTACCTTCCCAACTCTGCTCCTGCCTCTCTGATTGGAAATATGACACTGGTATCCTCACTTACCAAAACCAGGTCTATGTCCCAAATGACCTCGAACTCTGCTGATCTGTCATAGCAAGGCACCATTCTCATGTGTCAGCCAGCTATCCCAGCTATCTCAAAACTCACCAAGTAGTAGCATCCAAGTTCTGGTGGCCAGGTATGGCCTCCTTCATTAGAAAATACATTGAAGGATGCATTCACTGCCAACATGCTAAGGCAGATACACACCCCTCTGCACCCCCCCCACTTCCCATCCCCTCCAAAATATCCTGCCCCTTCCAGCAAATTTCCTGTGATCTAATCACCAATCTTCCCCTTTCAGACAGCTTTGACTCATTGTTGGTTGTGGTCAACCATGGGCTTACAAAGGGGGTAATTTTATGTCCAACTAAGAAAACTGCCACAGCCGAAGGAATCACCACATTCTTCCTCAATAAAGTCTGGAAACAGTTTGGCCTTTATGACAAAATTATCTCAGATCGTGGACTGCAATTTGCTTCAGCCTTTGCCAAAGAACTAGGAAAACTCCTTGGTTATGATCTTTCTCTCAGCACCACCTACCACCTACAAACCAATGGGGAAATGGAACAAGTCAACCAAGAAGTGGAAACCTACTTATGGATCTTCTGTGGTAACAACCCAACAATCTGGGCTGAACATATCACCATGGCAGAATTTGCACACAACCACCACCCCCATTCCATCACCCAAAAATCCCCATTCTTCCTCATAATGGGCTATGAACCCTGCCCCCTCCCCACAGTTATCTCTGAGTCACAGTTACCAGCTTTAGAACAACATCTCAAGGAACTCTTGGCCACCCACGATGAAGCCCTGGCTGTGCATGATCTCACATGCCAGCTTATGAAATCCAGGTACCATGGAAAATTTATTCCATTTGCTAAAGAAGACAAAGTTTGGTTAAACGCCAAAAACCTTAAGCAAAATGTCATAGCCCCTAAATTCTCAGCTAAATGAGAAGGTCCCTTCACCATCACTAAGGTCCTCTCCCCAGTTACATATCAACTACAGCTTCCCCTTACTTGGAAAATCCACAATGTCTTCCATGCATCATTACTTTCATGATACCATGAGAACAAAATACACAGCCCCAACTTCCCAGCCCCTCCACCAGATCTGATCAGAGGGGAAGAGGAATATGAAATAGAACAAATCATCAAACACTGTGGCAACCATTCCCAGAGGCAGTACCTTGTATGATGGAAAGTGTTACGATTCACTTCTTTTTCTTCTTGTTCGATTGATATGATGAACCGGCCCGACCCAGTATCTTTACTTTCTTTAGAGTGCTCTAGAACATGCAACGTGTTCATCGCACACCTTTCATTTCTGCTTCTCTATTTTTGCTATCTATGCTTCGATTTCTCATGGAAGGTTCTATCTTTCTTCGCTTAGTAACAAACCTTCCATGACCTTCCATCGGTTTCTATTCTTTGCAGTACTTAAGCCATCGCTCTACTTGATGTATCCTTAGCTTAGTCCTGCTCAATTCTACCTTGATCTCCTTAAACCCACTCATCGACTTGATCATTGGATGACCCCCTTTGAATCTCCTTGTCAACATAATTGTCAGATGACTTCCTTGAATCGCTTCATCGACCTCATCATTGGACGACTGCCTTGAACTCCTTTGTTGACATCATCGTTGGGCGACTCTCTTGACTATTCAGCAAGCTTCCTTGCCTGAATCCTTTGAACCCTTGACCCACTGTTAGTTCTTTGAGCCTATGCTCGTTCCTACCTGGACCAAGCGTAACAAAAGGACTAAGCTCCTCTTTTTGAGCTACCATCACTGTAGTCTCTCACCATTTCCTCCCCTCAAACACCAGGAGCCCTTGAAAGGGCACTATGACACTCTTACCAAGTTCCCTCAGAATCCCCCCCCCTCCACTGAACACTCAGACGACTCAGAACCCCCCCCACTGAACCTTCAGACAAAGAAACCTTTGCTCCTGCCCCAGATGTCCTCCCTAGAGAACCAACACCACCTCTCCCCACCCCTACCATAACTAGACCTCTCCTCCTTCCTCCCCCATCCTCTACTCCCATTCCCCCTCGTCAGTTTGTTCCTTCACACCCACTTCCCCCCTTCCTTCCCCCACAGCCACCT